>CANUEZ040000229.1:600000-887000 GCA_948099385.1 Fasciola hepatica | reverse complement strand
GTTTGATTCCCTAAGGGAATCATGGGCATTGCAAATGGACCGAGTCCACACGGGGACACGTACAAGGGTTGGGGTGAACGATTGTCAATAGAACACCCAAACCACAAGGCTATCCGATATGGCTCTGAACGCTTTGTTCAACATATACACTACATGATATAGCACACTCCCCAAACTGGCTTCGGCTTTCAAATTGGCTTTTTAAGGTGAGAAACAAATTCTCGCACACCGATCCAATCCTACGTTCCATCACTTCTCCATTTATGGGCCTAAGTAAAACCAAGGCATTCCCTTATGAACAATCCACACAAATTGCTGATACAATGCAATTGAGCAGTAGCAGAGTAGATTTGTATAATATGATTCTCCATGCAGCTTGAACACTGAACTGACCATTGCAAAATATGTAAGCACTGTACAGCTGTTTGATCCCCTAAGGGAATCATGAGAATTGCAAATGGACCGAGTCCACACGGGGACACGTACAAGGGTTGGGGTGAACGATTGTCAATAGAACACCCGAACCACAAGGCTCTCCGATATGGCTCTGAACGCTTTGTTCAACATATACACTACATGATATAGCACACTCCCCAAACTGGCTTCGGCTTTCAAATTGGCTTTTTACGGTGAGAAACAAATTCTCGCACACCGATCCAATCCTATGTTCCATCACTTCTCCATTTATGGGCCTAAGTAAAACCAAGGCATTCCCTTATGAACAATCCACACAAATTGCTGATACAATGCAATTGAGCAGTAGCAGAGTAGATTTGTATAATATGATTCTCCATGCGGCTTGAACACTGAACTGACCATTGAAAATTATGGAAGCACTGAACAGCTGTTTGATCCCCTAAGGGAATCATGAGCATTGCACATGGACCGAGTCCACACGGGGACACGTACAAGGGTTGGGGTGAACGATTGTCAATAGAACACCCGAACAACAAGGCTATCCGATATGGGTCTGAACGCTTTGTTCAACATATACACTACATGATATAGCACACTCTCCAAACTGGCTTCGGCTTTCAAATTGGCTTTTTACGGTGAGAACCAAATTCTCGCACACCGATCCAATCATATGTTCCATCACTTCTCCATTTATGGGCCTAAGTAAAACCAAGTCATTCGCTCATGAACAATCCACACAAATTGCTGATACAATGCAATTGAGCAGTAGCAGAGTAGATTTCTATAATATGATTCTCCATGCAGCTTGAACACTGAAGTGACCATTGAAAATTATGTAAGCACTGTACAGCTGATTGAACCCCTAGTGAATCATGAGCATTGCAAATGGACCGAGTCCACACGGGGACACGTACAAGGGTTGGGGTGAACGATTGTCAATAGAACACCCGAACAACAAGGCTATCCGATATGGCTCTGAACGCTTTGTTCAACATATACACTACATGATATAGCACACTCCCCAAACTGGCTTCGGCTTTCAAATTGGCTTTTTACGGTGAGAACCAAATTCTTGCACACCGATCCAATCCTATGTTCCAACACTTCATTTATGGGCCTAAGTAAAACCAAGGCATTCCCATATGATCAATCCACACAAATTGCTGATACAATGCAATTGAGCAGTAGCAGAATAGATTTGTATAATATGATTCTCCATGCAGCTTGAACACTGAAGTGACCATTGCAAATTATGGAAGCAGAGTAATGATGTTTGATCCGCTAAGGGAATCATGAGCATTGCACATGGACCGAGTCCACACGAGGACACGTACAAGGGTTGGGGTGAACGATTGTCAATAGAACATCCGAACCACAAGGCTATCCGATATGGGTCTGAACGCTTTGTTCAACATATACACTACATGATATAGCACACTCCCCAAACTGGCTTCGGCTTTCAAATTGGCTTTTTACGGTGAGAACCAAATTCTCGCACACCGATCCAATCCTATGTTCCATCACTTCTCCATTTATGGGCCTAAGTAAAACCAAGGCATTCCTTTATGAACAATCCACACAAATTGCTGCTACAATGCAATTGAGCAGTAGCAGAGTAGATTTGTATAATATGATTTTCCATGCAGCTTGAACACTGAACTGACCATTGAAAATTATGGAAGCACTGTACAGCTGTTTGTTCCGCTAAGGGAATCATGAGAATTGCAAATGGACCAAGTCCACACGGGGACACGTACAAGGGTTGGGGTGAACGATTGTCAATAGAACAGCCGAACCACAAGGCTATCCGATATGGCTCTGAACGCTTTGTTCAACATATACACTACATGATATAGCACACTCCCCAAACTGGCTTCGGCTTTCAAATTAGTTTTTACGGTGAGGAACAAATTCTCGCACACCGATCCAATCCTATGTTCCATCACTTCTCCATTTATGGGCCTAAGTAAAACCAAGGCATTCCCTTATGAACAATCCACACAAATTGCTGATACAATGCAATTGAGCAGTAGCAGAGTAGATTTGTATAATATGATTCTCCATGCAGCTTGAACACCGAAGTGACCATTGCAAATTATGGAAGCACTGTATAGCTGTTTGATCCCCTAATGGAATCATGAGCATTGCAAATGGACCAAGTCCACACGGGGACACGTACAAGGGTTGGGGTGAACGATTGTCAATAGAACACCCGAACCACAAGGCTATCCGATATGGCTCTGAACGCTTTGTTCAACATCTACACTACATGATATAGCACACTCCGCAAATTGGCTTCGGCTTTCAAATTGGCATTTTACGGTGAGAACCAAATTCTCGCACACCGATCCAATCCTATGTTCCATTACTTCTCCTTTAATGGCAATAAGTAAAACCAAGGCATTCCCTTATGAACAATCCACAAAGAATGCTCGTACAATGCAATAGATCAGTAGCAGAGTAGATTTATATAATATGATTCTCCATGCAGCTTGAACACTGAACTGACGATTGAAAATTATGGAAGCACTGTATAGCTGTTTGATCCCCTAATGGAATCATGAGCATTGCAAATGGACCGAGTCCACACGGGGACACGTACAAGGGTTGGAGTGAACGATTGTCAATAGAACACCCGAACAACAAGGCTATCCGATATGGCTCTGAACGCTTTGTTCAACATATACACTACATGATATAGCACACTCCCCAAATTGGCTTCGGCTTTCAAATTGGCATTTTCGGTGAGAACCAAATTCTCGCACACCGATCCAATTCTATGTTCCATCACTTCTCCATTTATGGGCCTAAGTGAAACCAAGGCATTCCCTTATGAACAATAAACACAAATTCCTGATACAATGCAATTGAGCAGTAGCAGAGTAGATTTGTATAATATGATTCTCCATGCAGCTTGAACACTGAAGTGACCATTGAAAATTATGGAAGCACTGTACAGCTGTTTGATCCCCTAAGGGAATCATGAGCATTGCAAATGGACCGAGTCCACACGGGGACACGTACAAGGGTTGGGGTGAACGATTGTCAATAGAACACCCGAACCACAAGGCTATCCGATATGGCTCTGAACGCTTTGTTCAACATATACACTACATGATATAGCACACTCCCCAAACTGGCTTCGGCTTTCAAATTGGCTTTTTACGGTGAGAACCAAATTCTCGCACACCGATCCAATCCTATGTTCCATCACTTCTCCATTTATGGGCCTAAGTAAAACCGAGGCATTCCCTTATGAACAATCCACACAAATTGCTGATACAATGCAATTGAGCAGTAGCAGAGTAGATTTGTATGATATGATTCTCCATGCAGCTTGAACACTGAACTGACCATTGAAATTTATGGAAGCAGAGTAATGATGTTTGAACCCCTAAGGGAATCATGAGCATTGCAAATGGACCGAGTCCACACGGGGACACGTACAACGGTTGGAGTGAACGATTGTCAATAAAACACACGAAACACGAGGCTATCCGATATGGCTCTGAACGCTTTGTTCAACATATACACTACATGATATAGCACACTCCCCAAACTGGCTTCGGCTTTCAAATTGGCTTTTAACGGTGAGAAACAAATTCTCGCACATCGATCAAATCTTATGTTCCATTATTTCTCATTTAATGGCAATAAGTAAAACCAAGGCATTCCCTTATGAACAATCCACACAAATTGCTGATACAATGCAATTGAGCAGTAGCAGAGTAGATTTGTATAATATGATTCTCCATACAGCTTGAACACTGAACTGACCATTGAAAATTATGGAAGCACTGTACAGCTGTTTCAAACCTCTAACTAATCATGAGCATTGCAAATGGACCGAGTCCACACGGGGACACGTACAAGGGTTGGGGTGAACGATTGTCAATAGAACACCCGAACCACAAGGCTATCCGATATGGCTCTGAACGCTTTGTTCAACATATACACTACATGATATAGCACACTCCCCAAACTGGCTTCCGCTTTCAAATTAGTTTTTACGGTGAGGAACAAATTCTCGCACACCGATCCAATCCTATGTTCCATCACTTCTCCATTTATGGGCCTAAGTAAAACCAAGGCATTCCCTTATGAACAATCCACACAAATTGCTGATACAATGCAATTGAGCAGTAGCAGAGTAGATTTGTATAATATGATTCTCCATGCAGCTTGAACACTGAACTGAAGATTGAAAACTATGGAAGCACTGTACAGCTGTTTGATCCCCTAAGGGAATCATGAGCATTGCAAATGGACCGAGTCCACACGGGGACACGTACAAGGGTTGGGGTGAACGATTGTCAATAGAACACCCGAACCACAAGGCTATCCGATATGGCTCTGAACGCTTTGTTCAACATATACACTACATGATATAGCACACTCCCCAAACTGGCTTCGGCTTTCAAATTGGCTTTTTACGGTGAGAAACAAATTCTCGCACACCGATCCAATCCTCTGTTCCATTACTTCTCCATTTATGGGCCTAAGTAAAACCAAGGCGTTCCCTTATGAACAATCCACACTAATTGCTGATACAATGCAATTGAGCAGTAGCAGAGTAGATTTGTATAATATGATTCTCCATGCAGCTTGAACACTGAACTGACCATTGCAAATTATGGAAGCACTGTACAGATGTTTGATCCCCTAAGGGAATCATGAGCATTGCAAATGGACCGAGTCCACACGGGGACACGTACAAGGGTTGGGGTGAACGATTGTCAATAGAACACCCGAACCACAAGGCTATCCGATATGGCTCTGAACGCTTTGTTCAACATATACACTACATGATATAGCACACTCCCCAAACTGGCTTCGGCTTTCAAATTGGCTTTTTACGGTGAGAAACAAATTCTCGCACACCGATCCAATCCTATGTTCCATCACTTCTCCATTTATGGGCCTAAGTAAAACCAAGGCATTCCCTTATGAACAATCCACACAAATTGCTGATACAATGCAATTGAGCAGTAACAGAGTAGATTTGTATGATATGATTCTCCATGCAGCTTGAACACTGAAGTGACCATTGCAAATTATGGAAGCACTGTACAGATGTTTGATCCGCTAAGGGAATCATGAGAATTGCAAATGGACCGAGTCCACACGGGGACACGTACAAGGGTTGGGGTGAACGATTGTCAATAGAACACCCGAACCACAAGGCTATCCGATATGGCTCTGAACGCTTTGTTCAACATATACACTACATGATATAGCACACTCCCCAAACTGGCTTCGGCTTTCAAATTGGCTTTTTACGGTGAGAAACAAATTCTCGCACATCGATCAAATCTTATGTTCCATTATTTCTCATTTAATGGCAATAAGTAAAACCAAGGCATTCCTTTATGAACAATCCACACAAATTACTGATACAATGCAATTGAGCAGTAGCAGAGTAGATTTGTATAATATGATTCTCCATACAGCTTGAACACTGAACTGAAGATTGAAAATTATGGAAGCACTTTACAGCTGTTTGATCCCCTAAGGGAATCATGAGCATTGCAAATTGACCGAGTCCACACGGGGACACGTACAAGGGTTGGGGTGAACGATTGTCAATAGAACATCCGAACCACAAGGCTATCCGATATGGCTCTGAACGCTTTGTTCAACATATACACTACATGATATAGCACACTCCCCAAACTGGCTTCGGCTTTCAAATTGGCTTTTTACGGTGAGAAACAAATTCTCGCACACCGATCCAATCCTACGTTCCATCACTTCTCCATTTATGGGCCTAAGTAAAACCAAGGCATTCCCTTATGAACAATCCACACAAATTGCTGATACAATGCAATTGAGCAGTAGCAGAGTAGATTTGTATAATATGATTCTCCATGCAACTTGAACACTGAAGTGACCATTGAAAATTATGGAAGCACTGTACAGCTGTTTGATCCCATAAGGGAAACATGAGCATTGCAAATGGACCGAGTCCACACGGGGACACGTACAAGGGTTGGGGTGAACGATTGTCAATAGAACACCCGAACCACAAGGCTATCCGATATGGCTCTGAACGCTTTGTTCAACATATACACTACATGATATAGCACACTCCCCAAACTGGCTTCGGCTTTCAAATTGGCTTTTTACGGTGAGAAACAAATTCTCGCACATCGATCAAATCTTATGTTCCATTATTTCTCATTTAATGGCAATAAGTAAAACCAAGGCATTCCTTTATGAACAATCCACACAAATTGCTGATACAATGCAATTGAGCAGTAGCAGAGTAGATTTGCATAATATGATTCTCCATACAGCTTGAACACTGAACTGACCATTGAAAATTCTGGAAGCACTGTACAGCTGTTTGATCCGCTAAGGGAATCATGAGCATTTCAAATGGACCGAGTTTACACGGGGACACGTACAAGGGTTGGGGTGAACGATTGTCAATAGAACACCCGAACCACAAGGCTATCCGATATGGCTCTGAACGCTTTGTTCAACATATACACTACATGATATAGCACACTCCCCAAACTGGCTTCGGCTTTCAAATTGGCTTTTTACGGTGAGAAACAAATTCTCGCACACCGATCCAATCCTATGTTCCAACACTTCATTTATGGGCCTAAGTAAAACCAAGGCATTCCTTTATGACAATCCACACAAATTGCTGATACAATGCAATTGAGCAGTAGCAGAGTAGATTTGTATAATATGATTCTCCATACAGCTTGAACACTGAAGTGAACATTGAAAATTATGGAAGCACTCTACAGCTGTTTTAGCCCTCTAAGGGAATCATGAGCATTGCAAATGGACCGAGTCCACACGGGGACACGTACAAGGGTTGGGGTGAACGATTGTCAATAGAACACCCGAACCACAAGGCTATCCGATATGGCTCTGAACGAATTGTTCAACATATACACTACATGATATAGCACACTCCCCAAACTGGCTTCGGCTTTCAAATTGGCTTTTTACGGTGAGAAACAAATTCTCGCACACCGATCCAATCCTATGTTCCATCACTTCTCCATTTATGGGCCTTAGTAAAACCAAGGCATTCACTTATGAACAATCCACACAAATTGCTGATACAATGCAATTGAGCAGTAGCAGATTAGATTTGTATAATATGATTCTCCATGCAGCTTGAACACTGAACTGACCATTGAAAATTATGGAAGCACTGTACAGCTGTTTGATCCCCTAAGGGAATCATGAGCATTGCAAATGGACCGAGTTTACACGGGGACACGTACAAGGGTTGGGGTGAACGATTGTCAATAGAACACCCGAACCACAAGGCTATCCGATATGGCTCTGAACGCTTTGTTCAACATATACACTACATGATATAGCACACTCCCCAAACTGGCTTCGGCTTTCAAATTGGCTTTTTACGGTGAGAAACAAATTCTCGCACACCGATCCAATCCTACGTTCCATCACTTCTCCATTTATGGGCCTAAGTAAAACCAAGGCATTCCCTTATGAACAATCCACACAAATTGCTGATACAATGCAATTGAACAGTAGCAGAGTAGATTTGTATGATATGATTTTCCATGCAGCTTGAACACTGAACTGACCATTGAAAATTATGGAAGCACTGTACAGCTGTTTGATCCCATAAGGGAAACATGAGCATTGCAAATGGACCGAGTCCACACGGGGACACGTACAAGGGTTGGGGTGAACGATTGTCAATAGAACACCCGAACCACAAGGCTATCCGATATGGCTCTGAACGCTTTGTTCAACATATACACTACATGATATAGCACACTCCCCAAACTGGCTTCGGCTTTCAAATTGGCTTTTTACGGTGAGAAACAAATTCTCGCACATCGATCAAATCTTATGTTCCATTATTTCTCATTTAATGGCAATAAGTAAAACCAAGGCATTCCTTTATGAACAATCCACACAAATTACTGATACAATGCAATTGAGCAGTAGCAGAGTAGATTTGTATAATATGATTCTCCATGCAGCTTGAACACTGAACTGAAGATTGAAAATTATGGAAGCACTGTACAGCTGTTTGATCCCCTAAGGGAATCATGAGCATTGCAAATGGACCGAGTCCACACGGGGACACGTACAAGGGTTGGGGTGAACGATTGTCAATAGAACACCCGAACCACAATGCTATCCGATATGGCTCTGAACGCTTTGTTCAACATATACACTACATGATATAGCACACTCCCCAAACTGGCTTCGGCTTTCAAATTGGCTTTTTACGGTGAGAAACAAATTCTCGCACACCGATCCAATCCTACGTTCCATCACTTCTCCATTTATGGGCCTAAGTAAAACCAAGGCATTCCCTTATGAACAATCCACACAAATTGCTGATACAATGCAATTGAGCAGTAACAGAGTAGATTTGTATAATATGATTCTCCATGCAACTTGAACACTGAACTGACCATTGAAAATTATGGAAGCACTGTACAGCTGTTTGATCCCATAAGGGAAACATGAGCATTGCAAATGGACCGAGTCCACACGGGGACACGTACAAGGGTTGGGGTGAACGATTGTCAATAGAACACCCGAACCACAAGGCTATCCGATATGGCTCTGAACGCTTTGTTCAACATATACACTACATGATATAGCACACTCCCCAAACTGGCTTCGGCTTTCAAATTGGCTTTTTACGGTGAGAAACAAATTCTCGCACATCGATCAAATCTTATGTTCCATTATTTCTCATTTAATGGCAATAAGTAAAACCAAGGCATTCCTTTATGAACAATCCACACAAATTGCTGATACAATGCAATTGAGCAGTAGCAGAGTAGATTTGCATAATATGATTCTCCATACAGCTTGAACACTGAACTGACCATTGAAAATTCTGGAAGCACTGTACAGCTGTTTGATCCGCTAAGGGAATCATGAGCATTTCAAATGGACCGAGTTTACACGGGGACACGTACAAGGGTTGGGGTGAACGATTGTCAATAGAACACCCGAACCACAAGGCTATCCGATATGGCTCTGAACGCTTTGTTCAACATATACACTACATGATATAGCACACTCCCCAAACTGGCTTCGGCTTTCAAATTGGCTTTTTACGGTGAGAAACAAATTCTCGCACACCGATCCAATCCTATGTTCCAACACTTCATTTATGGGCCTAAGTAAAACCAAGGCATTCCTTTATGACAATCCACACAAATTGCTGATACAATGCAATTGAGCAGTAGCAGAGTAGATTTGTATAATATGATTCTCCATACAGCTTGAACACTGAAGTGAACATTGAAAATTATGGAAGCACTCTACAGCTGTTTTAGCCCTCTAAGGGAATCATGAGCATTGCAAATGGACCGAGTCCACACGGGGACACGTACAAGGGTTGGGGTGAACGATTGTCAATAGAACACCCGAACCACAAGGCTATCCGATATGGCTCTGAACGCTTTGTTCAACATATACACTACATGATATAGCACACTCCCCAAACTGGCTTCGGCTTTCAAATTGGCTTTTTACGGTGAGAAACAAATTCTCGCACACCGATCCAATCCTATGTTCCATCACTTCTCCATTTATGGGCCTTAGTAAAACCAAGGCATTCACTTATTAACAATCCACACAAATTGCTGATACAATGCAATTGAGCAGTAGCAGATTAGATTTGTATAATATGATTCTCCATGCAGCTTGAACACTGAACTGACCATTGAAAATTATGGAAGCACTGTACAGCTGTTTGATCCCCTAAGGGAATCATGAGCATTGCAAATGGACCGAGTTTACACGGGGACACGTACAAGGGTTGGGGTGAACGATTGTCAATAGAACACCCGAACCACAAGGCTATCCGATATGGCTCTGAACGCTTTGTTCAACATATACACTACATGATATAGCACACTCCCCAAACTGGCTTCGGCTTTCAAATTGGCTTTTTACGGTGAGAAACAAATTCTCGCACACCGATCCAATCCTATGTTCCATCACTTCTCCATTTATGGGCCTAAGTAAAACCAAGGCATTCCCTTATGAACAATCCACACAAATTGCTGATACAATGCAATTGAACAGTAGCAGAGTAGATTTGTTTGATATGATTTTCCATGCAGCTTGAACACTGAACTGACCATTGAAAATTATGGAAGCACTGTACAGCTGTTTGATCCCATAAGGGAAACATGAGCATTGCAAATGGACCGAGTCCACACGGGGACACGTACAAGGGTTGGGGTGAACGATTGTCAATAGAACACCCGAACCACAAGGCTATCCGATATGGCTCTGAACGCTTTGTTCAACATATACACTACATGATATAGCACACTCACAAAACTGGCTACGGCTTTCAAATTGGCTTTTTACGGTGAGAAACAAATTCTCGCACACCGATCCAATCCTATGTTCCATCACTTCTCCATTTATGGGCCTAAGTAAAACCAAGGCATTCCCATATGAACAATCCACACTAATTGCTGATACAACGCAATTGAGCAGTAGCAGAGTACATTTGTATGATATGATTTTCCATGAAGCTTGAACACTGAAGTGACCATTGCAAATTATGGAAGCACTGTACAGATGTTCGATCCCATAAGGGAATCATGAGCATTGCAAATGGACCGAGTCCACACGGGGACACGTACAAGGGTTGGGGTGAACGATTGTCAATAGAACACCCGAACCACAAGGCTATCCGATATGGCTCTGAACGCTTTGTTCAACATATACACTACATGATATAGCACACTCCCCAAACTGGCTTCGGCTTTCAAATTGGCTTTTTACGGTGAGAACCAAATTCTCGCACATCGATCAAATCCTATTTTCCATTACTTCTCCTTTAATGGCAATAAGTAAAACCAAGGCATTCCCTTATGAACAATCCACACAAATTGCTGATACAATGCAATGGAGCAGTAGCAGAGTACATTTGTATAATATGATTCTCCATGCAGCTTGAACACTGAACTGACCATTGAAAATGATGGAAGCACTGTACAGCTGTTTGATCCCCTAAGGGAATCATGAGCATTGCAAATGGACCGAGTCCACACGGGGACACGTACAAGGGTTGGGGTGAACGATTGTCAATAGAACACCCGAACCACAAGGCTATCCCATATGGCTCTGAACGCTTTGTTCAACATCTACACTACATGATATAGCACACTCCTCAAGCTGGCTTCGGCTTTCAACTTGGCTTTTTACGGTGAGAAACAAATTCTCGCACATCGATCCAATCCTATGTTCCATTACTTCTCCTTTAATGGCAATAAGTAAAACCAAGGCATTCCCTTATGAACAATTCACACAAATTGCTGATACAATGCAATTGAGCAGTAGCAGAGTAGATTTGTATAATATGATTCTCCATACAGCTTGAACACTGAACTGACCATTGAAAATTATGGAAGCACTGTACAGCTGTTTGATCCGCTAAGGGAATCATGAGCATTGCAAATGGACCGAGTCCACACGGGGACACGTACAAGGGTTGGGGTGAACGATTGTCAATAGAACACCCGAACCACAAGGCTATCCAATATGGCTCTGAACGCTTTGTTCAACATATACACTACATGATATAGCACACTCCCCAAACTGGCTTCGGCTTTCAAATTGGCTTTTTACGGTGAGAAACAAATTCTCGCACACCGATCCAATCCTATGTTCCATCACTTCTCCATTTATGGGTCTAAGTTGAACCAAGGCATTCCCTTATGAACAATCCACACTAATTGCTGATACAATGCAATTGAGCAGTAGCAGAGTAGATTTGTATAATATGATTCTCCATACAGCTTGAACACTGAACTGACCATTGAAAATTATGGAAGCACTGTACAGCTGTTTGATCCGCTAAGGGAATCATGAGCATTGCAAATGGACCGAGTCCACACGGGGACACGTACAAGGGTTGGGGTGAACGATTGTCAATAGAACACCCGAACCACAAGGCTATCCGATATGGCTCTGAACGCTTTGTTCAACATATACACTACATGATATAGCACACTCCCCAAACTGGCTTCGGCTTTCAAATTGGCTTTTTACGGTGAGAACCAAATTCTCGCACACCGATCCAATCCTATGTTCCATCACTTCTCCATTTATGGGCCTAAGTAAAACCAAGGCATTCCCTTATGAACAATCCACACAAATTGCTGATACAATGCAATTGAGCAGTAGCAGAGCAGATTTGTATAATATGATTCTCCATGCAGCTTGAACACCGAAGTGACCATTGCAAATTATGGAAGCACTGTACAGCTGTTTGATCCGCTAAGGGAATCATGAGCATTGCAAATGGACCGAGTCCACACGGGGTAACGAACAAGGGTTGGGGTGAACGATTGTCAATAGAACACCCGAACCACAAGGCTATCCGATATGGCTCTGAACGCTTTGTTCAACATATACACTACATGATATAGCACACTCCCCAAACTGGCTTCGGCTTCCAAATTGGCTTTTTACGGTGAGAACCAAATTCTCGCACACCGATTCAATCCTATGTTCCATCACTTCTCCATTTATGGGCCTAAGTAAAACCAAGGCATTCCCTTATGAACAATCCACACAAATTGCTCATAAAATGCAATTGAGCAGTAGCAGATTAGATTTGTATAAAATGATTCTCCATGCAGCTTGAACACTGAACTGACCATTGAAAATTATGGAAGCACTGTACAGCTGTTTTAACCCTCTAAGGGAAACATGAGCATTGCAAATGGACCGAGTCCACACGGGGACACGTACAAGGGTTGGGGTGAACGATTGTCAATAGAACACCCGAACCACAAGGCTATCCGATATGGCTCTGAACGCTTTGTTCAACATATACACTACATGATACAGCCAACTCCCCGAAATGGCTTCGGCTTTCAAATTGGCTTTTTACGGTGAGAAACAAATTCTCGCACACCGATCCAATCCTCTGTTCCATCACTTCTCCATTTATGGGCCTAAGTAAAACCAAGGCATTCCCTTATGAACAATCCACACAAATTGCTGATACAATGCAATTGAGCAGTAGCAGAGTACATTTGTATAATATGATTCTCCATGCAGCTTGGACACTGAACTGACCATTGAAAATTATGGAAGCAGAGTAATGATGTTTGATCCGCTAAGGGAATCATGAGCATTGCAAATGGACCGAGTCCACACGGAGACACGTACAAGGGTTGGGGTGAACGATTGTCAATAGAACACCCGAACCACAAGGCTATCCGATATGGCTCTGAACGCTTTGTTCAACATATACACTACATGATATAGCACACTCCACAAACTGGCTTCGGCTTTCAAATTGGCTTTTTACGGTGAGAAACAAATTCTCGCACACCGATCCGATCCTATGTTCCATCACTTCTCCATTTATGGGCCTAAGTAAAACCAAGGCATTCCCTTATGAACAATCCACACAAATTGCTGATACAATGCAATTGAGCAGTAGCAGAGTACATTTGTATAATATGATTCTCCATGCAGCTTGGACACTGAACTGACCATTGAAAATTATGGAAGCAGAGTAATGATGTTTGATCCGCTAAGGGAATCATGAGCATTGCAAATGGACCGAGTCCACACGGGGACACGTACAAGGGTTGGGGTGAACGATTGTCAATAGAACACCCGAACCACAAGGCTATCCGATATGGCTCTGAACGCTTTGTTCAACATATACACTACATGATATAGCACACTCCCCAAACTGGCTTCGGCTTTCAAATTGGCTTTTTACGGTGAGAAACAAATTCTCGCACACCGATCCGATCCTATGTTCCATCACTTCTCCATTTATGGCCCTAAGTAAAACCAAGGCATTCCCTTATGAACAATCCACACAAATTGCTGATACAATGCAATTGAGCAGTAGCAGAGTACATTTGTATAATATGATTCTCCATGCAGCTTGGACACTGAACTGACCATTGAAAATTATGGAAGCAGAGTAATGATGTTTGATCCGCTAAGGGAATCATGAGCATTGCAAATGGACCGAGTCCACACGGGGACACGTACAAGGGTTGGGGTGAACGATTGTCAATAGAACACCCGAACCACAAGGCTATCCGATATGGCTCTGAACGCTTTGTTCAACATATACACTACATGATATAGCACACTCCCCAAACTGGCTTCGGCTTTCAAATTGGCTTTTTACGGTGAGAACCAAATTCTCGCACACCGATCCAATCCTATGTTCCATCACTTCTCCATTTATGGGCCTAAGTAAAACCAAGGCATTCCCTTATGAACAATCCACACAAATTGCTGATACAATGCAATTGAGCAGTAGCAGAGCAGATTTGTATAATATGATTCTCCATGCAGCTTGAACACCGAAGTGACCATTGAAAATGATGGAAGCACTGTACAGCTGTTTGATCCGCTAAGGGAATCATGAGCATTGCAAATGGACCGAGTCCACACGGGGACACGAACAAGGGTTGGGGTGAACGATTGTCAATAGAACACCCGAACCACAAGGCTATCCGATATGGCTCTGAACGCTTTGTTCAACATCTACACTACATGATATAGCACACTCCCCAAACTGGCTTCGGCTTCCAAATTGGCTTTTTACGGTGAGAACCAAATTCTCGCACACCGATCCAATCCTATGTTCCATCACTTCTCCATTTATGGGCCTAAGTAAAACCAAGGCATTCCCTTATGAACAATCCACACAAATTGCTCATAAAATGCAATTGAGCAGTAGCAGATTAGATTTGTATAATATGATTCTCCATGCAGCTTGAACACTGAACTGACCATTGAAAATTATGGAAGCACTGTACAGCTGTTTTAACCCTCTAAGGGAAACATGAGCATTGCAAATGGACCGAGTCCACACGGGGACACGTACAAGGGTTGGGGTGAACGATTGTCAATAGAACACCCGAACCACAAGGATATCCGATATGGCTCTGAACGCTTTGTTCAACATATACACTACATGATATAGCACACTCCCCAAACTGGCTTCGGCTTTCAAATTGGCTTTTTACGGTGAGAAACAAATTCTCGCACACCGATCCAATCGTGTGTTCCATCACTTCTCCATTTATGGGTCTAAGTTGAACCAAGGCATTCCCTTATGAACAATCCACACAAATTGCTGATACAATGCAATTGAGCAGTAGCAGAGTAGATTTGTATAATATGATTCTCCATGCAGCTTGGACACTGAACTGACCATTGCAAATTATGGAAGCACTGTACAGCTGTTTGATCCCTAATGGAATCATGAGCATTGCAAATGGAACGAGTCCACACGGGGACACGTACAAGGGTTGGGGTGAACGATTGTCAATAGAACACCCGAACCACAGGGCTATCCGATATGGCTCTGAACGCTTTGTTCAACATATACACTACATGATATAGCACACTCCCCAAACTGGCTTCGGCTTTCAAATTGGCTTTTTACGGTGAGAACCAAATTCTTGCATACCGATCCAATACTATGTTCCATCACTTCTCCATTTATGGGCCTAAGTAAAACCAAGGCATTCCCTTATGAACAATCTACTCAAATTGCTGATACAATGCAAATGAGCAGTGGCAGAGTAGATTTGTATAATATGATTCCCCATGCAGCTTGAACACTGAAGTGACCATTGCAAATTATGGAAGCACTGTACAGCTGTTTGATCCCATAAGGGAATCATGAGCATTGCAAATGGACCGAGTCCACACGGGGACACGTTTAAGGGTTAAGGTGAACGATTGTCAATAGAACATCCGAACCACAAGGCTATCCGATATGAGTCTGAACGCTTTGTTCAACATATACACTACATGATATAGCACACTCCCCAAACTGGCTTCGGCTTTCAAATTGGCTTTTTACGGTGAGAAACAAATTCTCGCACACCGATCCAATCCTATGTTCCATCAATTCTCATTTAAATGTTCTAATTAGAACCAAGGCATTCCTTATGAGCAATCCACACAAATTGCTGATACAATGCAATTGAGCAGTAGCAGAGTAGATTTGTATAATATGATTCTCCATGCAGCTTGGACACTAAACTCACCATTGCAAATTAAGGAAACACAGTACAGCTGTTTGGTCCCCTAGGGGAATCATGAGCATTGCAAATGGACCGAGTCCACACGGGGACACGTACAAGGGTTGGGGTGAACGATTGTCAATAGAACACCCGAACCACAAGGCTATCCGATATGGCTCTGAACGCTTTGTTCAACATATACAATACATGATATAGCACACTCCCCAAACTGGCTTCGGCTTTCAAATTGGCTTTTTACGGTGAGAACCAAATTCTCGCACACCGATCCAATCATATGTTCCATCACTTCTCCATTTATGGGCCTAAGTAAAACCAAGGCATTCCCTTATGAACAATCCACACAAATTGCTGATACAATGCAATTGAGCGGTAGCAGAGTACATTTGTATAATATGATTCTCCATGCAGCTTGAACACTGAACTGACCATTGAAAATTATGGAAGCACTGTACAGCTGTTTGATCCCATAAGGGAATCATGAGCATTGCAAATGGACCGAGTCCACATGGGGACACGTTTAAGGGTTAGGCTGAACGATTGTCAATAGAACATCCGAACCACAAGGCTATCCGATATGGCTCTGAACGCTTTGTTCAACATATACACTACATGATATAGCACACTCCCCAAACTGGCTTCGGCTTTCAAATTGGCTTTTTACGGTGAGAACCAAATTCTCGCACACCGATCCAATCCTATGTTCCATCACTTCTCCATTTATGGGCCTAAGTAAAACCAAGGCATTCCCTTATGAACAATCCACACAAATTGCTGATACAATGCAATTGAGCAGTAGCAGAGTACATTTGTATAATATGATTCTCCATGCAGCTTGGACACTAAACTGACCATTGCAAATTAAGGAAGCACTGTACAGCTGTTTGGTCCCCTAGGGGAATCATGAGCATTGCAAATGGACCGAGTCCACACGGGGACACGTACAAGGGTTGGGGTGAACGATTGTCAATAGAACACCCGAACCACAGGGCTATCCGATATGGCTCTGAACGCTTTGTTCAACATATACACTACATGATATAGCACACTCTCCAAACTGGCTTCGGCTTTCAAATTGGCTTTTTACGGTGAGAACCAAATTCTCGCACACCGATCCAATCCTATGTTCCATCACTTCTCCATTTATGGGCCTAAGTAAAACCAAGGCATTCCCTTTTGAACAATCCACACAAATTGCTGATACAATGCAATGGAGCAGTAGCAGAGTACATTTGTATAATATGATTCTCCATGCAGCTTGAACACTGAACTGACCATTGCAAATTATGGAAGCACTGTACAGCTGTTTGATCCCCTAAGGGAATCATGAGCATTGCAAATGGACCGAGTCCACACGGGGACACGTACAAGGGTTGGGGTGAACGATTGTCAATAGAACACCCGAACCACAAGGCTATCCGATATGGCTCTGAACGCTTTGTTCAACATATACAATACATGATATAGCACACTCCCCAAACTGGCTTCGGCTTTCAAATTGGCTTTTTAAGGAGAGAACCAAATTCTCGCACACCGATCCAATCCTATGTTCCATCACTTCTCCATTTATGGGCCTAAGTAAAACCAAGGCATTCCCTTATGAACAATCCACACAAATTGCTGATACAATGCAATTGAGCAGTAGCAGAGTAGATTTGTATAATATGATTCTCCATGCAGCTTGAACACTGAACTGACCATTGAAAATTATGGAAGCACTGTACAGCTGTTTGATCCCCTAAGGGAATCATGAGCATTGCAAATGGACCGAGTCCACACGGGGACACGTACAAGGGTTGGGGTGAACGATTGTCAATATAACACCCGAACCACAAGGCTATCCGATATGGCTCTGAACGCTTTGTTCAACATATACACTACATGATATAGCACACTCCCCAAACTGGCTTCGGCTTTCAAATTGGCTTTTTACGGTGAGAAACAAATTCTCGCACACCGATCCAATCCTATGTTCCATCACTTCTCCATTTATTGGCCTAAGTAAAACCAAGGCATTCCCATATGATCAATCCACACACATTGCTGATACAATGCAATTGAGCAGTAGCAGAGTAGATTTGTATAATATGATTCTCCATGCAGCTTGAACTGACCATTGAAAATTAAGGAAGCACTGTACAGCTGTTTGATCCCCTAAGGGAATCATGAGCATTGCAAATGGACCGAGTCCACACGGGGACACGAACAAGGGTTGGGGTGAACGATTGTCAATAGAACACCCGAACCACAAGGCTATCCGATATGGCTCTGAACGCTTTGCTCAACAAATACACTACATGATACAGCACACTCCCCAAACTGGCTTCGGCTTTCAAATTGGCTTTTTACGGTGAGAACCAAATTCTCGCACACCGATCCAATCCTATGTTCCATCACTTTTCAATTTAGGTCACTAATTTGTTCCAAGTTCGTTGCTCATCCACAATCCACACAAATTGCTGATACAATGCAATTGAGCAGTAGCAGAGTAGATTTGTATAATATGATTCTCAATGCAGCTTGAACATTGAAATGACAATTGAAAATTATTGAAGCACTGTACAGCTGTTTGATCCACTAAGGGAATCATGAGCATTGCAAATGGACCGAGTCCACACGGGGACACGTACAAGGGTTGGGGTGAACGATTGTCAATAGAACACCCGAACCACAAGGCTATCCGATATGGCTCTGAACGCTTTGCTCAACATATACACTACATGATATAGCACACTCCACGAACTGGCTTCGGCTTTCAAATTGGCTTTTTACGGTCGGAAAATAATTCTCCCACACCGATCCAATCCTATGTTCCATCACTTCTAAATATAGGTCACTAATTTGAACCAAGGTCGTTGCTAATGGATAATCCACACAAACTGCTGATACAATGCAATTGAGCAGTAGCAGAGTAGATTTGTATAATATGATTCTCCATGCAGCTTGAACACTGAGCTGACCATTGAAAATTATGGAAGCACTGTACAGCTGTTTGATCCGCTAAGGGAATCATGAGTATTGCAAATGGACCGAGTCCACACGGGGACACGTACAAGGGTTGGTGTGAACGACTGTCAATAGAACAGCCGAACCACAAGGATATCCGATATGGCTCTGAACGCTTTGTTCAACATATACACCACATGATATAGCACATTCCCCAAACTGGCTTCGGCTTTCAAATTGGCTTTCAACGGTGAGAACCAAATTCTCGCACACCGATCCAAACCTATGTTCCATCACTTCTCCATTTATGGGCCTAAGTAACACCAAGGCATTCCCTTATGAACAATCTACACAAATTGCTGATACAATGCAATTGAGCAGTAGCAGAGTAGATTTGTATAATATGATTCTCCATGCAGCTTGGACACTAAACTGACTATTGCAAATTAAGGAAGCACAGTACAGCTGTTTGGTCCCCTAGGGGAATCATGAGCATTGCAAATGGACCGAGTCCACACGGGGACACGTACAAGGGTTGGGGTGAACGATTGTCAATAGAACACCCGAACCACAGGGCTATCCGATATGGCTCTGAACGCTTTGTTCAACATATACACTACATGATACAACCAACTCCCCGAACTGGCTTCGGCTTTCAAATTGGCTTTTTACGGTGAGAACCAAATTCTCGCACACCGATCCAATCCTATGTTCCATCACTTCTCCATTTATGGGCCTAAGTAAAACCAAGGCATTCCCTTATGAACAATCCACACAAATTGCTGATACAATGCAATTGAGCAGTAGCAGAGTAGATTTGTATAATATGATTCTCCATGCAGCTTGAACACTGAAGTGACCATTGAAAATTATGGAAGCACTGTACAGCTGTTTGATCCCCTAAGGGAATCATGAGCATTGCAAATGGACCGAGACCACACGGGGACACGTACAAGGGTTGGGGTGAACGATTGTCAATAGTACACCCGAACCACAAGGCTATCCGATATGGCTCTGAACGCTTTGTTCAACATATACACTACATGATATAGCACACTCCCCAAACTGGCTTCCGCTTTCAAATTGGCTTTTTACGGTGAGAAACAAATTCTCGCACACCGATCCAATCCTATGTTCCATCACTTCTCCATTTATTGGCCTAAGTAAAACCAAGGCATTCCCATATGATCAATCCACACACATTGCTGATACAATGCAATTGAGCAGTAGCAGAGTAGATTTGTATAATATGATTCTCCATGCAGCTTGAACACTGAACTGACCATTGAAAATTAAGGAAGCACTGTACAGCTGTTTGATCCCCTAAGGGAATCATGAGCATTGCAAATGGACCGAGTCCACACGGGGACACGAACAAGGGTTGGGGTGAACGATTGTCAATAGAACACCCGAACCACAAGGCTATCCGATATGGCTCTGAACGCTTTGCTCAACAAATACACTACATGATACAGCACACTCCCCAAACTGGCTTCGGCTTTCAAATTGGCTTTTTACGGTGAGAACCAAATTCTCGCACACCGATCCAATCCTATGTTCCATCACTTTTCAATTTAGGTCACTAATTTGTTCCAAGTTCGTTGCTCATCCACAATCCACACAAATTGCTGATACAATGCAATTGAGCAGTAGCAGAGTAGATTTGTATAATATGATTCTCAATGCAGCTTGAACATTGAAATGACAATTGAAAATTATTGAAGCACTGTACAGCTGTTTGATCCACTAAGGGAATCATGAGCATTGCAAATGGACCGAGTCCACACGGGGACACGTACAAGGGTTGGGGTGAACGATTGTCAATAGAACACCCGAACCACAAGGCTATCCGATATGGCTCTGAACGCTTTGCTCAACATATACACTACATGATATAGCACACTCCCCAAACTGGCTTCGGCTTTCAAATTGGCTTTTTACGGTCGGAAAATAATTCTCCCACAACGATCCAATCCTATGTTCCATCACTTCTAAATATAGGTCACTAATTTGAACCAAGGTCGTTGCTAATGGATAATCCACACAAACTGCTGATACAATTCAATTGAGCAGTAGCAGAGTAGATTTGTATAATATGATTCTCCATGCAGCTTGAACACTGAGCTGACCATTGAAAATTATGGAAGCACTGTACAGCTGTTTGATCCGCTAAGGGAATCATGAGTATTGCAAATGGACCGAGTCCACACGGGGACACGTACAAGGGTTGGTGTGAACGACTGTCAATAGAACACCCGAACCACAAGGATATCCGATATGGCTCTGAACGCTTTGTTCAACATATACACCACATGATATAGCACATTCCCCAAACTGGCTTCGGCTTTCAAATTGGCTTTCAACGGTGAGAACCAAATTCTCGCACACCGATCCAAACCTATGTTCCATCACTTCTCCATTTATGGGCCTATGTAAAACCAAGGCTTTCGCTGATGAACAATCCACACAAATTGCTGATACAATACAAATGAGCAGTAGCAGATTAGATTTGTATATTATGATTCTCCATGCAGCTTGAACACTGAACTGACGATTGAAAATTATGGAAGCACAGTACAGGTGATTGATCCCCTAAGGAAATCATGAGCATTGCAAATGGACCGAGTCCACACGGGGACACGTACAAGGGTTGGGGTGAACGATCTTCAATAGTACACCCAAAACACAAGGCTATCCGATATGGCTCTGAACGCTTTGTTCAAGATCTACACTACATGATATAGCACACTCCCCAAACTGGCTTCGGCTTTCAAATTGGCTTTTTACGGTGAGAACCAAATTCTCGCACACCGATCCAATCCTATGTTCCATCACTTCTCCATTTATGGGCCTAAGTAACACCAAGGCATTCCCTTATGAACAATCTACACAAATTGCTGATACAATGCAATTGAGCAGTAGCAGAGTAGATTTGTATAATATGATTCTCCATGCAGCTTGAACACTGAACTGACCATTGAAAATGATGGAAGCACTGTACAGCTGTTTGATCCGCTAAGGGAATCATGAGCATTGCAAATGGACCGAGTCCACACGGGGACACGTACAAGGGTTGGGGTGAACGATTGTCAATAGAACACCCGAACCACAAGGCTATCCGATATGGCTCTGAACGCTTTGTTCAACATATACACTACATGATATAGCACACTCCTCAAATTGGCTTCGGCTTTCTAATTGGCTTCTTTCGTCGGATAAGAAATCTCGCACACCGATCCAATCCTATGTTCCATCACTTCTCCATTTATGGGCCTAAGTAAAACCACGGCATTCCCTTATGAACAATAAACACAAATTCCTGATACAATGCAATTGAGCAGTAGCAGAGTAGATTTGTATAATATGATTCTCCATGCAGCTTGAACACTGAAGTGACCATTGAAAATTATGGAAGCACTGTACAGCTGTTTGATCCCCTAAGGGAATCATGAGCATTGCAAATGGACCGAGACCACACGGGGACACGTACAAGGGTTGGGGTGAACGATTGTCAATAGAACACCCGAACCACAAGGCTATCCGATATGGCTCTGAACGCTTTGTTCAACATATACACTACATGATATAGCACACTCCACAAACTGGCTTCGGCTTCCAAATTGGCTTTTTACGGTGAGAACCAAATTCTCGCACACCGATCCAATCCTATGTTCCATCACTTCTCCATTTATGGGCCTAAGTAAAACCAAGGCATTCGCTGATGAACAATCTACACAAATTGCTGATACAATACAAATGAGCAGTAGCAGAGTAGATTTGTATAATATGATTCTCCATGCAGCTTGAACACTGAACTGACCATTGAAAATTATGGAAGCACTGTACAGCTGTTTGATCCCCTAAGGAAATCATGAGCATTGCAAATGGACCGAGTCCACACGGGGACACGTACAAGGGTTGGGGTGAACGATCTTCAATAGTACACCTAAACCACAAGGCTATCCGATATGGCTCTGAACGCTTTGTTCAAGATCTACACTACATGATATAGCACACTCCCCAAACTGGCTTCGGCTTTCAAATTGGCTTTTTACGGTGAGAAACAAATTCTCGCACACCGATCCAATCCTATGTTCCATCACTTCCCCATTTACGGGCCTAAGTAAAACCAAGGCATTCGCTGATGAACAATCCACACTAATTGCTGATACAATGCAATTGAGCGGTAGCAGAGTAGATTTGTATAATATGATTCCCCAAGCAGCTTGAACACTGAAGTGACCATTGAAAATGATGGAAGCACTGTACAGCTGTTAGATCCGCTAAGGGAATCATGAGCATTGCAAATGGACCGAGTCCACACGGGGACACGTACAAGGGTTGGGGTGAACGATTGTCAATAGAACACCCGAACCACAAGGCTATCCGATATGGCTCTGAACGCTTTGTTCAACATATACAATACATGATATAGCACACTACCCAAACTGGCTTCGGCTTTCAACTTGGCTTTTTACGGTGAGAACCAAATTCTCGCACACCGATCCAATCCTATGTTCCATCACTTCTCCATTTATGGGCCTAAGTAAAACCAAGGCATTCCCTTATGAACAATCCACACAAATTGCTCATACAATGCAATTGAGCAGTAGCAGAGTAGATTTGTATAATATGATTCTCCATGCAGCTTGAACACTGAAGTGACCATTGAAAATTATGGAAGCACTGTACAGCTGTTTGATCCACTAAGGGAATCATGAGCATTGCAAATGGACCGAGTCCACACGGGGACACGTACAAGGGTTGGGGTGAACGATCTTCAATAGTACACCCAAACCACAAGGCTATCCGATATGGCTCTGAACGCTTTGTTCAACATATACACTACATGATATAGCACACTCCCCAAAATGGCTTCGGCTTTCAAATTGGCTTTTTACGGTGAGAACCAAATTCTCGCACACCGATCCAATCCTATGTTCCATCACTTCTCCATTTATGGGCCTAAGTAAAACCACGGCCTTCCCTTATGAACAATCCACACAAATTGCTGATACAATGCAATTGAGCAGTAGCAGAGTAGATTTGTATAATATGATTCTCAATGCAGCTTGAACACTGAACTTACCATTGAAAATATTGGCAGCACTTTACAGCTTTTTGATCCCCTAAGGAAATCATGAGCATTGCAAATGGACCGAGTCCACACGGGGACACGTACAAGGGTTGGGGTGAACGATCTTCAATAGTACACCTAAACCACAAGGCTATCCGATATGGCTCTGAACGCTTTGTTCAAGATCTACACTACATGATATAGCACACTCCCCAAACTGGCTTCGGCTTTCAAATTGGCTTTTTACGGTGAGAAACAAATTCTCGCACACCGATCCAATCCTATGTTCCATCACTTCCCCATTTACGGGCCTAAGTAAAACCAAGGCATTCGCTGATGAACAATCCACACTAATTGCTGATACAATGCAATTGAGCGGTAGCAGAGTAGATTTGTATAATATGATTCCCCAAGCAGCTTGAACACTGAAGTGACCATTGAAAATGATGGAAGCACTGTACAGCTGTTAGATCCGCTAAGGGAATCATGAGCATTGCAAATGGACCGAGTCCACACGGGGACACGTACAAGGGTTGGGGTGAACGATTGTCAATAGAACACCCGAACCACAAGGCTATCCGATATGGCTCTGAACGCTTTGTTCAACATATACAATACATGATATAGCACACTACCCAAACTGGCTTCGGCTTTCAACTTGGCTTTTTACGGTGAGAACCAAATTCTCGCACACCGATCCAATCCTATGTTCCATCACTTCTCCATTTATGGGCCTAAGTAAAACCAAGGCATTCCCTTATGAACAATCCACACAAATTGCTCATACAATGCAATTGAGCAGTAGCAGAGTAGATTTGTATAATATGATTCTCCATGCAGCTTGAACACTGAAGTGACCATTGAAAATTATGGAAGCACTGTACAGCTGTTTGATCCACTAAGGGAATCATGAGCATTGCAAATGGACCGAGTCCACACGGGGACACGTACAAGGGTTGGGGTGAACGATCTTCAATAGTACACCCAAACCACAAGGCTATCCGATATGGCTCTGAACGCTTTGTTCAACATATACACTACATGATATAGCACACTCCCCAAAATGGCTTCGGCTTTCAAATTGGCTTTTTACGGTGAGAACCAAATTCTCGCACACCGATCCAATCCTATGTTCCATCACTTCTCCATTTATGGGCCTAAGTAAAACCACGGCCTTCCCTTATGAACAATCCACACAAATTGCTGATACAATGCAATTGAGCAGTAGCAGAGTAGATTTGTATAATATGATTCTCAATGCAGCTTGAACACTGAACTTACCATTGAAAATATTGGCAGCACTTTACAGCTTTTTGATCCCCTAAGGGAATCATGAGCATTGCAAATGGACCGAGTCCACACGGGGACACGTACAAGGGTTGGGGTGAACGATTGTCAATAGTACACCCGAACCACAAGGCTATCCGATATGGCTCTGAACGCTTTGTTCAACATATACACTACATGATATAGCACACTCCCCAAACTGGCTTCGGCTTTCAAATTGGCTTTTTACGGTGAGAACCAAATTCTCACACACCGATCCAATCCTATGTTCCATCACTTCTCCATTTATGGGCCTGAGTAAAACCAAGGCATTCCCATATGATCAATCCACACAAATTGCTGATACAATGCAATTGAGCAGTAGCAGAGTAGATTTGTATAATATGCTCTCCATGCAGCTTGAACACTGAACTGACCATTGAAAATTCTGGAAGCACTGTACAGCTGTTTGATCCACTAAGGGAATCATGAGCATTGCAAATGGACCGAGTCCACACGGGGACACGTACAAGGGTTGGGGTGAACGATTGTCAATAGAACACCCGAACCACAAGGCTATCCGATATGGCTCTGAACGCATTGTTCAAGATCTACACTACATGATATAGCACACTCCTCAAACTGGCTTCGGCTTTCAATTTGGGTTTGAAAGGTAACAAAATTATTCCCGCACACCGATCCAATCCTATGTTCCATCAATTCTCCATTTATGGGCCTAAGTAAAACCAAGGCATTCGCTGATGAACAATCTACACAAATTGCTGATACAATGCAATTTAGCAGTAGCAGAGTAGATTTGTATAATATGATTCCCCAAGCAGCTTGAACACTGAAGTGACCATTGAAAATTCTGGAAGCACTGTACAGCTGTTTGATCGGCTAAGGAAATCATGAGCATTGCAAATGGACCGAGTCCACACGGGGACACGTACAAGGGTTGGTGTGAACGATTGTCAATAGTACACCCAAACCACAAGGCTATCCCATATGTCTTTGAAAGCATTGTTCAAAATCTACACTACATGATATAGCACACTCTCCAAACTGGCTTCGGATTTCAATTTGGATTTGAAAGGAAACAAACAAATTCTCGCACACCGATCCAATCCTATGTTCCATCACTTCTCCATTTATGGGCATAAGTTAAACCACGGCATTCCCTTATGAACAATCCACACAAATTGCTGATACAATGCAATTGAGCAGTAGCAGAGTAGATTTGTATAATATGATTCTCCATGCAGCTTGAACACTGAAGTGACCATTGAAAATTATGGAAGCACTGTACAGCTGTTTGATCCGCTAAGGGAATCATGAGCATTGCAAATGGACCGAGTCCACACGGGGACACGTACAAGGGTTGGGGTGAACGATTGTCAATAGAACACCCGAACCACAAGGCTATCCGATATGGGTCTCAACGCCTTTGTTCAACATATACACTACATGATATAGCACACTCTCCAAACTGGCTTCGGCTTTCAAATTGGCATTTTACGGTGAGAACCAAATTCTCGCACACCGATCAAATCTTATGTTCCACCACTTCTCCATTTATGGGCCTAAGTAAAACCAAGGCATTCCCATATGATCAATCTACACAAATTCCTGATACAATGCAATTGAGCAGTAGCAGAGTAGATTTGTATAATATGATTCTCCATGCAGCTTGAACACTGAAGTGACCATTGAAAATTATGGAAGCACTGTACAGCTGTTTGATCCCCTAAGGGAATCATGAGCATTGCAAATGGACCGAGTCCACACGGGGACACGTACAAGGGTTGGGGTGAACGATTGTCAATAGAACACCCAAACCACAAGGCTATCCGATATGGCTCTGAACGCTTTGTTCAACATATACACTACATGATATAGCACACTCCCCAAAATGGCTTCGGCTTTCAAATTGGCTTTTTACGGTGAGAACCAAATTCTCGCACACCGATCCAATCCTATGTTCCATCACTTCTCCATTTATGGGCCTAAGTAAAACCACGGCCTTCCCTTATGAACAATCCACACAAATTGCTGATACAATGCAATTGAGCAGTAGCAGAGTAGATTTGTATTATATGATTCTCAATGCAGCTTGAACACTGAACTGACCATTGAAAATATTGGCAGCAGTTTACAGCTGTTTGATCCGCTAACGGAATCATGAGCATTGCAAATGGACCGAGTCTACACGGGGACACGTACAAGGGTTGGGGTGAACGATTGTCAATAGTACACCCGAACCACAAGGCTATCCGATATGGCTCTGAACGCTTTGTTCAACATATACACTACATGATACAGCACACTCCCCAAACTGGCTTCGGCTTTCAAATTGGCTTTTTACGGTGAGAACCAAATTCTCACACACCGATCCAATCCTATGTTCCATCACTTCTCCATTTATGGGCCTGAGTAAAACCAAGGCATTCCCATATGATCAATCCACACAAATTGCTGATACAATGCAATTGAGCAGTAGCAGAGTAGATTTGTATAATATGCTCTCCATGCAGCTTGAACACTGAACTGACCATTGAAAATTCTGGAAGCACTGTACAGCTTTTTGTTCCCCTAAGGGAATCATGAGCATTGCAAATGGACCGAGTCCACACGGGGACACGTACAAGGAATGGGGTGAACGATTGTCAATAGAACACCCGAACCACAAGGCTATCCGATATGGCTCTGAACGCATTGTTCAAGATCTACACTACATGATATAGCACACTCTCCAAACTGGCTTCGGATTTCGCTTTCGATTTGAACGGTAACAACCATATTCTCGCAAACCAATCCAATCCTATGTTCCATCACTTCTCCATTTATGGGCCTAAGTAAAACCAAGGCATTCGCTGATGAACGATCTACACAAATTGCTGATACAATGCAATTGAGCAGTAGCAGAGTAGATTTGTATAATATGATTCCCCAAGCAGCTTGAACACTGAAGTGACCATTGAAAATTCTGGAAGCACTGTACAGCTGTTTGATCGGCTAAGGAAATCATGAGCATTGCAAATGGACCGAGTCCACACGGGGACACGTACAAGGGTTGGTGTGAACGATTGTCAATAGAACACCCAAACCACAAGGCTATCCCATATGTCTTTGAACGCATTGTTCAAAATCTACACTACATGATATAGCACACTCTCCAAACTGGCTTCGGATTTCAATTTGGATTTGAAAGGAAACAAACAAATTCTCGCACACCGATCCGATCCTATGTTCCATCACTTCTCCATTTATGGGCCTAAGTAAAACCACGGCATTCCCTTATGAACAATCCACACAAATTGCTGATACAATGCAATTGAGCAGTAGCAGAGTAGATTTGTATAATATGATTCTCCATGCAGCTTGAACACTGAGCTGACCATTGAAAATTATGGAAGCACTGTACAGCTGTTTGATCCGCTAAGGGAATCATGAGCATTGCAAATGGACCGAGTCCACACGGGGACACGTACAAGGGTTGGGGTGAACGATTGTCAATAGAACACCCGAACAACAAGGCTATCCGATATGGGTCTCAACGCCTTTGTTCAACATATACACTACATGATATAGCACACTCCCCAAACTGGCTTCGGCTTTCAAATTGGCTTCTTACGGTGAGAACCAAATTCTCGCACACCGATCAAATCCTATGTTCCACCACTTCTCCATTTATGGGCCTAAGTAAAACCAAGGCATTCCCATATGATCAATCTACACAAATTGCTGATACAATGCAATTGAGCAGTAGCAGAGTAGATTTGTATAATATGATTCTCCATGCAGCTTGAACACTGAAGTGACCATTGAAAATTATGGAAGCACTGTACAGCTGTTTGATCCCCTAAGGGAATCATGAGCATTGCAAATGGACCGAGTCCACACGGGGACACGTACAAGGGTTGGGGTGAACGATTGTCAATAGAACACCCGAACCACAAGGCTATCCGATATGGCTCTGAACGCTTTGTTCAACATATACACTACATGATATAGCACACTCTCCAAACTGGCTTCGGCTTTCAAATTGGCTTTTTACGGTGAGAACCAAATTCTCGCACACCGATCCAATCCATCAATTCTCCATTTATGGGCCTAAGTAAAACCAAGGCATTCCCTTATGAACAATCCACACAAATTCCTGATACAATGCAATTGAGCAGTAGCAGAGTAGATTTGTATAATATGATTCTCCATGCAGCTTGAACACTGAACTGACCATTGAAAATTCTGGAAGCACTGTACAGCTGTTTGATCCGCTAAGGGAATCATGAGCATTGCAAATGGACCGAGTCCACACGGGGACACGTACAAGGGTTGGGGTGAACGATTGTCAATAGAACACCCGAACCACAAGGCTATCCGATATGGCTCTGAACGCTTTGTTCAACATATACCGTTCCTGATACACGACACTCCCCAAACTGGCTTCGGCTTTCAAATTGGCTTTTTACGGTGAGAACCAAATTCTCGCACACCGATCCAATCCTATGTTCCATCACTTCTCCATTTATGGGCCTAAGTCAAACCAAGGCATTCCCTTATGAACAATCCACACAAATTGCTGATACAATGCAATTGAGCAGTAGCAGAGTAGATTTGTATAATATGATTCTCCATGCAGCTCGAACACTGAACTGACCATTGAAAATTCTGGAACCACTGTACAGCTGTTTGATCCCCTAAGAAAATCATGAGCATTGCAAATGGCCCGAGTCCACACGGGGACACGTACAAGGGTTGGGGTGAACGATTGTGAATAGTACACCCGAACCACAAGGCTATCCGATATGGCTCTGAACGCTTTGTTCAACATATACACTACATGATACAGCACACTCCCCAAACTGGCTTCGGCTTTCAAATTGGCTTTTTACGGTGAGAAACAAATTCTCGCACACCTATCCAATCCTATGTTCCATCACTTCTCCATTTATGGGCCTAGGTAAAACCAAGGCATTCCCATATGAACAATCCACACAAATTGCTGATACAATGCAATTGAGCAGTAGCAGAGTAGATTTGTATAATATGATTCTCCATGCAGCTTGAACACTGAAGTGACCATTGAAAATTATGGAAGCACTGTACAGCTGTTTGATCCCCTAAGGGAATCATGAGCATTGCAAATGGACCGAGTCCACACGGGGACACGTACAAGGGTTGGGGTGAACGATTGTCAATAGAACACCCGAACCACAAGGATATCCGATATGGGTCTGAACGCTTTGTTCAACACATACAATACATGATATAGCACACTCCCCAAACTGGCTTCGGCTTTCAAATTGGCTTTTTACGGTGAGAAACAAATTCTCGCACACCGATCCAATCCTATGTTCCATCACTTCTCCATTTATGGGCCTAGGTAAAACCAAGGCATTCCCATATGAACAATCCACACAAATTGCTGATACAATGCAATTGAGCAGTAGCAGAGTAGATTTGTATAATATGATTCTCCATGCAGCTTGAACACTGAAGTGACCATTGAAAATGATGGAAGCACTGTACAGCTGTTTGATCCCCTAAGGGAATCATGAGCATTGCAAATGGACCGAGTCCACACGGGGACACGAACAACGGTTGGGGTGAACGATTGTCAATAGAACACCCGAACCACAAGGCTATCCGATATGGCTCTGAACGCTTTGTTCAACATATACACTACATGATATAGCACACTCCCCAAACTGGCTTCGGCTTTCAAATTGGCTTTTAACGGTGAGAACCAAATTCTCGCACACCGATCCAATCCTATGTTCCATCACTTCTCCATTTATGGGCCTAAGTAAAACCAAGGCATTCCCATATGATCAATCCACAAAAATTGCTGATACAATGCAATTGAGCAGTAGCAGAGTACATTTGTATAACATGATTCTCCATGCAGCTTGAACACTGAACTGACCATTGAAAATTCTGGAAGCACTGTACAGCTGTTTGATCCCCTAAGGGAATCATGAGCATTGCACACGGAGCGAGGCATGTTTGGGGTGAACGATTGTCAATAGAACACCCGAACCACAAGGCTATCCGATATGGCTCTGAACGCTTTGTTCAACATATACACTACATGATATAGCACACTCCCCAAACTGACTTCGGCTTTCAAATTGGCGTTTTACGGTGAGAACCAAATTCTCGCACACCGATCCAATCCTATGTTCCATCAATTCTGCACTCATTTGTATATGTAAAACCAAGGCATTCCCATATGATCAATCCACACAAATTGCTGATACAATGCAATTGAGCAGTAGCAGAGTAGATTTGTATAATATGATTCTCCATGCAGCTTGAACACTGAAGTGACCATTGAAAATTATGGAAGCACTGTACAGCTTTTTGATCCGCTAAGGGAATCATGAGCATTGCAAATGGACCGAGTCCACACGGGGACACGTACAAGGGTTGGGGTGAACGATTGTCAATAGAACACCCGAACCACAAGGCTATCCGATATGGCTCTGAACGCTTTGTTCAACATCTACACTACATGATATAGCACACTCCCCAAACTGGCTTCGGCTTTCAAATTGGCTTTTTACGGTGAGAACCAAATTCTCGCACACCGATCCAATCCTATGTTCCATCACTTCTCCATTTATGGGCCTACGTAAAACCAAGGCATTCCTTTATGAACAATCCACACAAATTGCTGATACAATGCAATTGAGCAGTAGCAGAGTAGATTTGTATAATATGATTCTCCATGCACGTTGAACACTGAACTGACCATTGAAAATTATGGAAGCTCTGTACAGCTGTTTGATCCCCTAAGGGAATCATGAGCATTGCACACGGAGCGAGGCATGTTTGGGGTGAACGATTGTCAATAGAACACCCGAACCACAAGGCTATCCGATATGGCTCTGAACGCTTTGTTCAACATATACACTACATGATATAGCACACTCCCCAAACTGACTTCGGCTTTCAAATTGGCGTTTTACGGTGAGAAACAAATCCTCGCACACCGATCCAATCCTATGTTCCATCACTTCTCCATTTATGGGCCTAAGTAAAACCAAGGCATTCCCTTATGAACAATCCACACAAATTCCTGATACAATGCAATTGAGCAGTAGCAGAGTAGATTTGTATAATATGATTCTCCATGCAGCTTGAACACTGAAGTGACCATTGAAAATGATGGAAGCACTGTACAGCTGTTTGATCCCCTAAGGGAATCATGAGCATTGCAAATGGACCGAGTCCACACGGGGACACGTACAAGGGTTGGTGTGAACGGTTGTCAATAGAACACCCGAACCACAAGGCCATCCGATATGGCTCTGAACGCTTTGTTCAACATATACACTACATGATATAGCACACTCCCCAAACTGGCTTCGGCTTTCAAATTGGCTTTTTACGGTGAGAAACAAATTCTCGCACACCGATCCGATCCTATGTTCCATCACTTCTCCATTTATGGGCCTAAGTAAAACCAAGGCATTCCCTTATGAACAATCCACACAAATTGCTGATACAATGCAATTGAGCAGTAGCAGAGTAGATTTGTATAATATGATTCTCCATGCAGCTTGAACACTGAACTGACCATTGAAAATTATGGAAGCACTGTACAGCTGTTTGATCCCCTAAGGGAATCATGAGCATTGCAAATGGACCGAGTCCACACGGGGACACGTACAAGGGTTGGGGTGAACGATTGTCAATAGAACACCCGAACCACAAGGCTATCCGATATGGCTCTGAACGCTTTGTTCAACATATACCGTTCCTGATACACGACACTCCCCAAACTGGCTTCGGCTTTCAAATTGGCTTTTTACGGTGAGAAACAAATTCTCGCACACCGATCCAATCCTATGTTCCATCACTTCTCCATTTATGGGCCTAAGTAAAACCAAGGCATTCCCTTATGAACAATCCACACAAATTGCTGATACAATGCAATTGAGCAGTAGCAGAGTAGATTTGTATAATATGATTCTCCATGCAGCTCGAACACTGAACTGACCATTGAAAATTATGGAAGCACTGTACAGCTGTTTGATCCCCTAAGAAAATCATGAGCATTGCAAATGGACCGAGTCTACACGGGGACACGTACAAGGGTTGGGGTGAACGATTGTCAATAGTACACCCGAACCACAAGGCTATCCGATATGGCTCTGAACGCTTTGTTCAACATATACACTACATGATACAGCACACTCCCCAAACTGGCTTCGGCTTTCAAATTGGCTTTTTACGGTGAGAAACAAATTCTCGCACACCGATCCAATCCTATGTTCCATCACTTCTCCGTTTATGGGCCTAGGTAAAACCAAGGCATTCCCATATGAACAATCCACACAAATTGCTGATACAATGCAATTGAGCAGTAGCAGAGTAGATTTGTATAATATGATTCTCCATGCAGCTTGAACACTGAACTGACCATTGAAAATGATGGAAGCACTGTACAGCTGTTTGATCCCCTAAGGGAATCATGAGCATTGCAAATGGACCGAGTCCACACGGGGACACGTACAAGGGTTGGGGTGAACGATTGTCAATAGAACACCCGAACCACAAGGCTATCCGATATGGCTCTGAACGCTTTGTTCAACACATACAATACATGATATAGCACACTCCCCAAACTGGCTTCGGCTTTCAAATTGGCTTTTTACGGTGAGAAACAAATTCTCGCACACCGATCCAATCCTATGTTCCATCACTTCTCCATTTATGGATCTAAGTTGAACCAAGGCATTCCCTTATGAACAATCCACACAAATTGCTGATACAATGCAATTGAGCAGTAGCAGAGTAGATTTGTATAATATGATTCTCCATGCAGCTTGAACACTGAACTGACCATTGAAAATTCTGGAAGCACTGTACAGCTGTTTGATCCCCTAAGGGAATCATGAGCATTGCACACGGAGCGAGGCATGTTTGGGGTGAACGATTGTCAATAGAACACCCGAACCACAAGGCTATCCGATATGGCTCTGAACGCTTTGTTCAACATATACACTACATGATACAACCAACTCCCCAAACTGACTTCGGCTTCCAAATTGGCGTTTTACGGTGAGAAACAAATTCTCGCACACCGATCCAATCCTATGTTCCATCAATTCTGCACTCATTTGTATATGTAAAACCAAGGCATTCCCATATGATCAATCCACAAAAATTGCTGATACAATGCAATTGAGCAGTAGCAGAGTAGATTTGTATAATATGATTCTCCATGCAGCTTGAACACTGAAGTGACCATTGAAAATTATGGAAGCACTGTACAGCTGTTTGATCCGCTAAGGGAATCATGAGCATTGCAAATGGACCGAGTCCACACGGGGACACGTACAAGGGTTGGGGTGAACGATTGTCAATAGAACACCCGAACCACAAGGCTATCCGATATGGCTCTGAACGCTTTGTTCAACATATACACTACATGATATAGCACACTCCCCAAACTGGCTTCGGCTTTCAAATTGGCTTTTTACGGTGAGAAACAAATTCTCGCACACCGATCCAATCCTATGTTCCATCAATTCTCCATTTATGGGCCTAAGTAAAACCAAGGCATTCCCTTATGAACAATCCACACAAATTGCTGATACAATGCAATTGAGCAGTAGCAGAGTAGATTTGTATAATATGATTCTCCATGCAGCTTGAACACTGAAGTGACCATTGAAAATGATGGAAGCACTGTACAGCTGTTTGATCCCCTAAGGGAATCATGAGCATTGCAAATGGACCGAGTCCACACGGGGACACGTACAAGGGTTGGGGTGAACGATTGTCAATAGAACACCCAAACCACAAGGCTATCCGATATGGCTCTGAACGCTTTGTTCAACATATACACTACATGATATAGCACACTCCCCAAACTGGCTTCGGCTTTCAAATTGGCTTTTTACGGTGAGAAACAAATTCTCGCACACCGATCCAATCCTATGTTCCATCACTTCTCCATTTATGGGCCTAAGTAAAACCAAGGCATTCCCATATGAACAATTCACACAAATTGCTGATACAATGCAATTGAGCAGTAGCAGAGTAGATTTGTATAATATGATTCTCCATGCAGCTTGAACACTGAACTGACCATTGAAAATTATGGAAGCACTGTACAGCTGTTTGATCCCCTAAGGGAATCATGAGCATTGCAAATGGACCGAGTCCACACGGGGACACGAACAAGGGTTGGGGTGAACGATTGTCAATAGAACACCCGAACCACAAGGCTATCCGATATGGCTCTGAACGCTTTGTTCAACATATACACTACATGATATAGCACACTCCTCAAACTGGCTTCGGCTTTCAAATTGGCTTTTTACGGTGAAAACCAAATTCTCGCACACCGATCCAATCCTATGTTCCATCACTTCTCCATTTATGGGCCTAAGTAAAACCAAGGCATTCCCTTATGAACAATCCACACAAATTGCTGATACAATGCAATTGAGCAGTAGCAGAGTAGATTTGTATAATATGATTCATTATGCAGCTTGAACACTGAACTGACCATTGAAAATTATGGAAGCAATGTACAGCTGTTTGATCCCCTAAGGGAATCATGAGCATTGCAAATGGACCGAGTCCACACGGGGACACGAACAACGGTTGGGGTGAACGATTGTCAATAGAACACCCGAACCACAAGGCTATCCGATATGGCTCTGAACGCTTTGTTCAACATATACACTGCATGATATAGCACACTCCCCGAGCTGGCTTCGGCTTTCAAATTATCTTTTTACGGTGAGAACCAAATTCTCGCACACCGATCCAATCCTATGTTCCATCACTTCTCCATTTATGGGCCTAAGTAAAACCAAGGCATTCCCTTATGAACAATCCACACAAATTGCTGATACAATGCAATTGAGCAGTAGCAGAGTAGATTTGTATAATATGATTCTCCATGCAGCTTGAACACTGAACTGACCATTGAAAATTATGGAAGCACTGTACAGATGTTTGATCCACTAAGGGAATCATGAGCATTGCAAATGGACCGAGTCCACATGGAGACACGTACAAGGGTTGGGGTGAACGATTGTCAATAGAACACCCGAACCACAAGGCTATCCGATATGGCTCTGAACGCTTTGTTCAACATATACACTACATGATATAGCACACTCCCCAAACTGGCTTCGGCTTTCAAATTGGCTTTTAACGGTGAGAACCAAATTCTCGCACACCGATCCAATCCTATGTTCCATCAATTCTCCATTTATGGGCCTAAGTAAAACCAAGGCATTCCCTTATGAACAATCCACACAAATTGCTGATACAATGCAATTGAGCAGTAGCAGAGTAGATTTGTATAATATGATTCTCCATGCAGCTTGAACACTGAAGTGACCATTGAAAATAATGGAAGCACTGTACAGCTGTTTGATCCCCTAAGGGAATCATGAGCATTGCAAATGGACCGAGTCCACACGGGGACACGTACAAGGGTTGGGGTGAACGATTGTCAATAGTACACCCGAACCACAAGGCTATCCGATATGGCTCTGAACGCTTTGTTCAACATATACACTACATGATACAACCAACTCCCCGAACTGGCTTCGGCTTTCAAATTGGCTTTTTAAGGTGAGAACCAAATTCTCGCACACCGATCCAATCCTATGTTCCATCACTTCTCCATTTATGGGCCTAAGTAAAACCAAGGCATTCCCTTATGAACAATCCACACAAATTGCTGATACAATGCAATTGAGCAGTAGCAGAGTAGATTTGTATAATATGATTCTCCATGCAGCTTGAACACTGAAGTGACCATTGAAAATGATGGAAGCACTGTACAGCTGTTTGATCCCCTAAGGGAATCATGAGCATTGCAAATGGACCGAGTCCACACGGGGACACGTACAAGGGTTGGGGTGAACGATTGTCAATAGAACACCCGAACCACAAGGCTATCCGATATGGCTCTGAACGCTTTGTTCAACATATACACTACATGATACAGCCAACTCCCCGAAATGGCTTCGGCTTTCAAATTGGCTTTTTACGGTGAGAACCAAATTCTCGCACACCGATCCAATCCTATGTTCCATCACTTCTCCATTTATGGGCCTAAGTAAAACCAAGGCATTCCCATATGAACAATCCACACAAATTGCTGATACAATGCAATTGAGCAGTAGCAGAGTAGATTTGTATAATATGATTCTGCATGCGGCTTGAACACTGAACTGACCATTGAAAATTATGGAAGCAATGTACAGCTGTTTGATCCCCTAAGGGAATCATGAGCATTGCAAATGGACCGAGTCCACACGGGGACACGTACAAGGGTTGGGGTGAACGATTGTCAATAGTACACCCGAACCACAAGGCTATCCGATATGGCTCTGAACGCTTTGTTCAACATATACACTACATGATACAACCAACTCCCCGAACTGGCTTCGGCTTTCAAATTGGCTTTTTAAGGTGAGAACCAAATTCTCGCACACCGATCCAATCCTATGTTCCATCACTTCTCCATTTATGGGCCTAAGTAAAACCAAGGCATTCCCTTATGAACAATCCACACAAATTGCTGATACAATGCAATTGAGCAGTAGCAGAGTAGATTTGTATAATATGATTCTCTATGCAGCTTGAACACTGAAGTGACCATTGAAAATGATGGAAGCACTGTACAGCTGTTTGATCCCCTAAGGGAATCATGAGCATTGCAAATGGACCGAGTCCACACGGGGACACGTACAAGGGTTGGGGTGAACGATTGTCAATAGAACACCCGAACCACAAGGCTATCCGATATGGCTCTGAACGCTTTGTTCAACATATACACTACATGATACAGCCAACTCCCCGAAATGGCTTCGGCTTTCAAATTGGCTTTTTACGGTGAGAACCAAATTCTCGCACACCGATCCAATCCTATGTTCCATCACTTCTCCATTTATGGGCCTAAGTAAAACCAAGGCATTCCCTTATGAACAATCCACACAAATTGCTGATACAATGCAATTGAGCAGTAGCAGAGTAGATTTGTATAATATGATTCATTATGCAGCTTGAACACTGAACTGACCATTGAAAATTATGGAGCAATGTACAGCTGTTTGATCCCCTAAGGGAATCATGAGCATTGCAAATGGACCGAGTCCACACGGGGACACGAACAAGGGTTGGGGTGAACGATTGTCAATAGAACACCCGAACCACAAGGCCATCCGATATGGCTCTGAACGCTTTGTTCAACATATACACTACATGATATAGCACACTCCCCAAACTGGCTTCTGCTTTCAAATTGGCTTTTTACGGTGAGAACCAAATTCTCGCACACCGATCCAATCCTATGTTCCATCACTTCTCCATTTATGGGCCTAAGTAAAACCAAGGCATTCCCATATGATCAATCCACACAAATTCCTGATACAATGCAATTGAGCAGTAGCAGAGTAGATTTGTATAATATGATCCTCCATGCAGCTTGAACACTGGAGTGAACATTGAAAATAATGGAAGCACTGTACAGATGTTTGATCCCCTAAGGGAATCATGAGCATTGCAAATGGACCGAGTCCACACGGGGACACGTACAAGGGTTGGGGTGAACGATTGTCAATAGGACATCTGAAACTCAAGGCTATCCGATATGGCTCTGAACGCTTTGTTCAACATCTACACTACATGATATAGCTCACTCCCCAAACTGGCTTCGGCTTTCAAATTGGCTTTTTACGGTGAGAACCAAATTCTCGCACACCGATCCAATCCTATGTTCCATCACTTCTCCATTTATGGGCCTAAGTAAAACCAAGGCATTCCCATATGATCAATCCACACAAATTGCTGATACAATGCAATTGAGCAGTAGCAGAGTAGATTTGTATAATATGATTCTCCATGCAGCTTGGACACTGAAGTGACCATTGAAAATGATGGAAGCACTGTACAGCTGTTTGATCCCCTAAGGGAATCATGAGCATTGCAAATGGACCGAGTCCACACGGGGACACGTACAAGGGTTGGGGTGAACGATTGTCAATAGAACACCCGAACCACAAGGCTATCCGATATGGCTCTGAACGCTTTGTTCAACATATACACTACATGATACAGCCAACTCCCCGAAATGGCTTCGGCTTTCAAATTGGCTTTTTACGGTGAGAACCAAATTCTCGCACACCGATCCAATCCTATGTTCCATCACTTCTCCATTTATGGGCCTAAGTAAAACCAAGGCATTCCCTTATGAACAATCCACACAAATTGCTGATACAATGCAATTGAGCAGTAGCAGAGTAGATTTGTATAATATGATTCTCCATGCGGCTTGAACACTGAACTGACCATTGAAAATTATGGAGAATGTACAGCTGTTTGATCCCCTAAGGGAATCATGAGCATTGCAAATGGACCGAGTCCACACGGGGACACGTACAAGGGTTGGGGTGAACGATTGTCAATAGTACACCCGAACCACAAGGCTATCCGATATGGCTCTGAACGCTTTGTTCAACATATACACTACATGATACAACCAACTCCCCGAACTGGCTTCGGCTTTCAAATTGGCTTTTTAAGGTGAGAACCAAATTCTCGCACACCGATCCAATCCTATGTTCCATCACTTCTCCATTTATGGGCCTAAGTAAAACCAAGGCATTCCCTTATGAACAATCCACACAAATTGCTGATACAATGTAATTGAGCAGTAGCAGAGTAGATTTGTATAATATGATTCTCCATGCAGCTTGAACACTGAAGTGACCATTGAAAATGATGGAAGCACTGTACAGCTGTTTGATCCCCTAAGGGAATCATGAGCATTGCAAATGGACCGAGTCCACACGGGGACACGTACAAGGGTTGGGGTGAACGATTGTCAATAGAACACCCGAACCACAAGGCTATCCGATATGGCTCTGAACGCTTTGTTCAACATATACACTACATGATACAGCCAACTCCCCGAAATGGCTTCGGCTTTCAAATTGGCTTTTTACGGTGAGAACCAAATTCTCGCACACCGATCCAATCCTATGTTCCATCACTTCTCCATTTATGGGCCTAAGTAAAACCAAGGCATTCCCATATGATCAATCCACACAAATTCCTGATACAATGCAATTGAGCAGTAGCAGAGTAGATTTGTATAATATGATCCTCCATGCAGCTTGAACACTGGAGTGAACATTGAAAATAATGGAAGCACTGTACAGATGTTTGATCCCCTAAGGGAATCATGAGCATTGCAAATGGACCGAGTCCACACGGGGACACGTACAAGGGTTGGGGTGAACGATTGTCAATAGGACATCTGAAACTCAAGGCTATCCGATATGGCTCTGAACGCTTTGTTCAACATCTACACTACATGATATAGCTCACTCCCCAAACTGGCTTCGGCTTTCAAATTGGCTTTTTACGGTGAGAACCAAATTCTCGCACACCGATCCAATCCTATGTTCCATCACTTCTCCATTTATGGGCCTAAGTAAAACCAAGGCATTCCCATATGATCAATCCACACAAATTGCTGATACAATGCAATTGAGCAGTAGCAGAGTAGATTTGTATAATATGATTCTCCATGCAGCTTGAACACTGAACTGACCATTGAAAATTATGGAAGCACTGTACAGCTGTTTGATCCCCTAAGGGAATCATGAGCATTGCACACGGAGCGAGGCATGTTTGGGGTGAACGATTGTCAATAGAACAACCGAACCACAAGGCTATCCGATATGGCTCTGAACGTTTTGTTCAACATATACACTACATGATATAGCACACTCCCCAAACTGGCTTCGGCTTTCAAATTGGCTTTTTACGGTGGGAAACAAATTCTCGCACACCGATCCAATCCTATGTTCCATCAATTCTCCATTTATGGGCCTAAGTAAAACCAAGGCATTCCCTTATGAACAATCCACACAAATTGCTGATACAATGCAATTGAGCAGTAGCAGAGTAGATTTGTATAATATGATTCTCCATGCAGCTTGAACACTGAACTGACCATTGAAAATGATGGAAGCACTGTACAGCTGTTTGATCCCCTAAGGGAATCATGAGCATTGCAAATGGACCGAGTCCACACGGGGACACGTACAAGGGTTGGGGTAAACGATTGTCAATAGAACACCCAAACCACAAGGCTATCCGATATGGCTCTGAACGCTTTGTTCAACATATACACTACATGATATAGCACACTCCCCAAACTAGCTTCGGCTTTCAAATTGGCTTTTTACGGTGAGAAACAAATTCTCGCACACCGATCCAATCCTATGTTCCATCACTTCTCCATTTATGGGCCTAAGTAAAACCAAGGCATTCCCATATGAACAATTCACACAAATTGCTGATACAATGCAATTGAGCAGTAGCAGAGTAGATTTGTATAATATGATTCTCCATGCAGCTTGAACACTGAACTGACCATTGAAAATTATGGAAGCACTGTACAGCTGTTTGATCCCCTAAGGGAATCATGAGCATTGCAAATGGACCGAGTCCACACGGGGACACGTACAAGGGTTGGGGTGAACGATTGTCAATAGAACACCCGAACCACAAGGCTATCCGATATGGCTCTGAACGCTTTGTTCAACATATACACTACATGATATAGCACACTCCTCAAACTGGCTTCGGCTTTCAAATTGGCTTTTTACGGTGAAAACCAAATTCTCGCACACCGATCCAATCCTATGTTCCATCACTTCTCCATTTATGGGCCTAAGTAAAACCAAGGCATTCCCTTATGAACAATCCACACAAATTGCTGATACAATGCAATTGAGCAGTAGCAGAGTAGATTTGTATAATATGATTCTCCATGCAGCTTGAACACTGAACTGACCATTGAAAATTATGGAAGCACTGTACAGATGTTTGATCCACTAAGGGAATCATGAGCATTGCAAATGGACCGAGTCCACATGGAGACACGTACAAGGGTTGGGGTGAACGATTGTCAATAGAACACCCGAACCACAAGGCTATCCGATATGGCTCTGAACGCTTTGTTCAACATATACACTACATGATATAGCACACTCCCCAAACTGGCTTCGGCTTTCAAATTGGCTTTTAACGGTGAGAACCAAATTCTCGCACACCGATCCAATCCTATGTTCCATCAATTCTCCATTTATGGGCCTAAGTAAAACCAAGGCATTCCCTTATGAACAATCCACACAAATTGCTGATACAATGCAATTGAGCAGTAGCAGAGTAGATTTGTATAATATGATTCTCCATGCAGCTTGAACACTGAAGTGACCATTGAAAATAATGGAAGCACTGTACAGCTGTTTGATCCCCTAAGGGAATCATGAGCATTGCAAATTGACCGAGTCCACACGGGGACACGTACAAGGGTTGGGGTGAACGATTGTCAATAGTACACCCGAACCACAAGGCTATCCGATATGGCTCTGAACGCTTTGTTCAACATATACACTACATGATACAACCAACTCCCCGAACTGGCTTCGGCTTTCAAATTGGCTTTTTAAGGTGAGAACCAAATTCTCGCACACCGATCCAATCCTATGTTCCATCACTTCTCCATTTATGGGCCTAAGTAAAACCAAGGCATTCCCTTATGAACAATCCACACAAATTGCTGATACAATGCAATTGAGCAGTAGCAGAGTAGATTTGTATAATATGATTCTCCATGCAGCTTGAACACTGAAGTGACCATTGAAAATGATGGAAGCACTGTACAGCTGTTTGATCCCCTAAGGGAATCATGAGCATTGCAAATGGACCGAGTCCACACGGGGACACGTACAAGGGTTGGGGTGAACGATTGTCAATAGAACACCCGAACCACAAGGCTATCCGATATGGCTCTGAACGCTTTGTTCAACATATACACTACATGATACAGCCAACTCCCCGAAATGGCTTCGGCTTTCAAATTGGCTTTTTACGGTGAGAACCAAATTCTCGCACACCGATCCAATCCTATGTTCCATCACTTCTCCATTTATGGGCCTAAGTAAAACCAAGGCATTCCCTTATGAACAATCCACACAAATTGCTGATACAATGCAATTGAGCAGTAGCAGAGTAGATTTGTATAATATGATTCTCCATGCGGCTTGAACACTGAACTGACCATTGAAAATTATGGAAGCAATGTACAGCTGTTTGATCCCCTAAGGGAATCATGAGCATTGCAAATGGACCGAGTCCACACGGGGACACGTACAAGGGTTGGGGTGAACGATTGTCAATAGAACACCCGAACCACAAGGCTATCCGATATGGCTCTGAACGCTTTGTTCAACATATACACTACATGATACAACCAACTCCCCGAACTGGCTTCGGCTTTCAAATTGGCTTTTTAAGGTGAGAACCAAATTCTCGCACACCGATCCAATCCTAAGTTCCATCACTTCTCCATTTATGGGCCTAAGTAAAACCAAGGCATTCCCTTATGAACAATCCACACAAATTGCTGATACAATGCAATTGAGCAGTAGCAGAGTAGATTTGTATAATATGATTCTCCATGCAGCTTGAACACTGAAGTGACCATTGAAAATAATGGAAGCACTGTACAGCTGTTTGATCCCCTAAGGGAATCATGAGCATTGCAAATGGACCGAGTCCACACGGGGACACGTACAAGGGTTGGGGTGAACGATTGTCAATAGAACACCCGAACCACAAGGCTATCCGATATGGCTCTGAACGCTTTGTTCAACATATACACTACATGATACAGCCAACTCCCCGAAATGGCTTCGGCTTTCAAATTGGCTTTTTACGGTGAGAACCAAATTCTCGCACACCGATCCAATCCTATGTTTCATCACTTCTCCATTTATGGGCCTAAGTAAAACCAAGGCATTCCCTTATGAACAATCCACACAAATTGCTGATACAATGCAATTGAGCAGTAGCAGAGTAGATTTGTATAATATGATTCATTATGCAGCTTGAACACTGAACTGACCATTGAAAATTATGGAGCAATGTACAGCTGTTTGATCCCCTAAGGGAATCATGAGCATTGCAAATGGACCGAGTCCACACGGGGACACGAACAAGGGTTGGGGTGAACGATTGTCAATAGAACACCCGAACCACAAGGCCATCCGATATGGCTCTGAACGCTTTGTTCAACATATACACTACATGATATAGCACACTCCCCAAACTGGCTTCTGCTTTCAAATTGGCTTTTTACGGTGAGAACCAAATTCTCGCACACCGATCCAATCCTATGTTCCATCACTTCTCCATTTATGGGCCTAAGTAAAACCAAGGCATTCCCATATGATCAATCCACACAAATTGCTGATACAATGCAATTGAGCAGTAGCAGAGTAGATTTGTATAATATGATCCTCCATGCAGCTTGAACACTGGAGTGAACATTGAAAATAATGGAAGCACTGTACAGATGTTTGATCCCCTAAGGGAATCATGAGCATTGCAAATGGACCGAGTCCACACGGGGACACGTACAAGGGTTGGGGTGAACGATTGTCAATAGGACATCTGAAACTCAAGGCTATCCGATATGGCTCTGAACGCTTTGTTCAACATCTACACTACATGATATAGCTCACTCCCCAAACTGGCTTCGGCTTTCAAATTGGCTTTTTACGGTGAGAACCAAATTCTCGCACACCGATCCAATCCTATGTTCCATCACTTCTCCATTTATGGGCCTAAGTAAAACCAAGGCATTCCCATATGATCAATCCACACAAATTGCTGATACAATGCAATTGAGCAGTAGCAGAGTAGATTTGTATAATATGATTCTCCATGCAGCTTGAACACTGAAGTGACCATTGAAAATGATGGAAGCACTGTACAGCTGTTTGATCCCCTAAGGGAATCATGAGCATTGCAAATGGACCGAGTCCACACGGGGACACGTACAAGGGTTGGGGTGAACGATTGTCAATAGAACACCCGAACCACAAGGCTATCCGATATGGCTCTGAACGCTTTGTTCAACATATACACTACATGATACAGCCAACTCCCCGAAATGGCTTCGGCTTTCAAATTGGCTTTTTACGGTGAGAACCAAATTCTCGCACACCGATCCAATCCTATGTTTCATCACTTCTCCATTTATGGGCCTAAGTAAAACCAAGGCATTCCCTTATGAACAATCCACACAAATTGCTGATACAATGCAATTGAGCAGTAGCAGAGTAGATTTGTATAATATGATTCATTATGCAGCTTGAACACTGAACTGACCATTGAAAATTATGGAGCAATGTACAGCTGTTTGATCCCCTAAGGGAATCATGAGCATTGCAAATGGACCGAGTCCACACGGGGACACGAACAAGGGTTGGGGTGAACGATTGTCAATAGAACACCCGAACCACAAGGCCATCCGATATGGCTCTGAACGCTTTGTTCAACATATACACTACATGATATAGCACACTCCCCAAACTGGCTTCTGCTTTCAAATTGGCTTTTTACGGTGAGAACCAAATTCTCGCACACCGATCCAATCCTATGTTCCATCACTTCTCCATTTATGGGCCTAAGTAAAACCAAGGCATTCCCATATGATCAATCCACACAAATTGCTGATACAATGCAATTGAGCAGTAGCAGAGTAGATTTGTATAATATGATCCTCCATGCAGCTTGAACACTGGAGTGAACATTGAAAATAATGGAAGCACTGTACAGATGTTTGATCCCCTAAGGGAATCATGAGCATTGCAAATGGACCGAGTCCACACGGGGACACGTACAAGGGTTGGGGTGAACGATTGTCAATAGGACATCTGAAACTCAAGGCTATCCGATATGGCTCTGAACGCTTTGTTCAACATCTACACTACATGATATAGCTCACTCCCCAAACTGGCTTCGGCTTTCAAATTGGCTTTTTACGGTGAGAACCAAATTCTCGCACACCGATCCAATCCTATGTTCCATCACTTCTCCATTTATGGGCCTAAGTAAAACCAAGGCATTCCCATATGATCAATCCACACAAATTGCTGATACAATGCAATTGAGCAGTAGCAGAGTAGATTTGTATAATATGATTCTCCATGCAGCTTGAACACTGAAGTGACCATTGAAAATGATGGAAGCACTGTACAGCTGTTTGATCCCCTAAGGGAATCATGAGCATTGCAAATGGACCGAGTCCACATGGAGACACGTACAAGGGTTGGGGTGAACGATTGTCAATAGAACACCCGAACCACAAGGCTATCCGATATGGCTCTGAACGCTTTGTTCAACATATACACTACATGATACAGCCAACTCCCCGAAATGGCTTCGGCTTTCAAATTGGCTTTTTACGGTGAGAACCAAATTCTCGCACACCGATCCAATCCTATGTTCCATCACTTCTCCATTTATGGGCCTAAGTAAAACCAAGGCATTCCCTTATGAACAATCCACACAAATTGCTGATACAATGCAATTGAGCAGTAGCAGAGTAGATTTGTATAATATGATTCTCCATGCGGCTTGAACACTGAACTGACCATTGAAAATTATGGAAGCAATGTACAGCTGTTTGATCCCCTAAGGGAATCATGAGCATTGCAAATGGACCGAGTCCACACGGGGACACGAACAAGGGTTGGGGTGAACGATTGTCAATAGAACACCCGAACCACAAGGCTATCCGATATGGCTCTGAACGCTTTGTTCAACATATACACTGCATGATATAGCACACTCCCCGAACTGGCTTCGGCTTTCAAATTATCTTTTTACGGTGAGAACCAAATTCTCGCACACCGATCCAATCCTATGTTCCATCACTTCTCCATTTATGGGCCTAAGTAAAACCAAGGCATTCCCTTATGAACAATCCACACAAATTGCTGATACAATGCAATTGAGCAGTAGCAGAGTAGATTTGTATAATATGATTCTCCATGCAGCTTGAACACTGAACTGACCATTGAAAATTATGGAAGCACTGTACAGATGTTTGATCCACTAAGGGAATCATGAGCATTGCAAATGGACCGAGTCCACATGGAGACACGTACAAGGGTTGGGGTGAACGATTGTCAATAGAACACCCGAACCACAAGGCTATCCGATATGGCTCTGAACGCTTTGTTCAACATATACACTACATGATATAGCACACTCCCCAAACTGGCTTCGGCTTTCAAATTGGCTTTTAACGGTGAGAACCAAATTCTCGCACACCGATCCAATCCTATGTTCCATCACTTCTCCATTTATGGGCCTAAGTAAAACCAAGGCATTCCCTTATGAACAATCCACACAAATTGCTGATACAATGCAATTGAGCAGTAGCAGAGTAGATTTGTATAATATGATTCTCCATGCAGCTTGAACACTGAAGTGACCATTGAAAATAATGGAAGCACTGTACAGCTGTTTGATCCCCTAAGGGAATCATGAGCATTGCAAATGGACCGAGTCCACACGGGGACACGTACAAGGGTTGGGGTGAACGATTGTCAATAGTACACCCGAACCACAAGGCTATCCGATATGGCTCTGAACGCTTTGTTCAACATATACACTACATGATACAACCAACTCCCCGAACTGGCTTCGGCTTTCAAATTGGCTTTTTAAGGTGAGAACCAAATTCTCGCACACCGATCCAATCCTATGTTCCATCACTTCTCCATTTATGGGCCTAAGTAAAACCAAGGCATTCCCTTATGAACAATCCACACAAATTGCTGATACAATGCAATTGAGCAGTAGCAGAGTAGATTTGTATAATATGATTCTCCATGCAGCTTGAACACTGAAGTGACCATTGAAAATGATGGAAGCACTGTACAGCTGTTTGATCCCCTAAGGGAATCATGAGCATTGCAAATGGACCGAGTCCACACGGGGACACGTACAAGGGTTGGGGTGAACGATTGTCAATAGAACACCCGAACCACAAGGCTATCCGATATGGCTCTGAACGCTTTGTTCAACATATACACTACATGATATAGCACACTCCCCAAACTGGCTTCGGCTTTCAAATTGGCTTTTAACGGTGAGAACCAAATTCTCGCACACCGATCCAATCCTATGTTCCATCACTTCTCCATTTATGGGCCTAAGTAAAACCAAGGCATTCCCTTATGAACAATCCACACAAATTGCTGATACAATGCAATTGAGCAGTAGCAGAGTAGATTTGTATAATATGATTCTCCATGCAGCTTGAACACTGAAGTGACCATTGAAAATTATGGAAGCAATGTACAGCTGTTTGATCCCCTAAGGGAATCATGAGCATTGCAAATGGACCGAGTCCACACGGGGACACGTACAAGGGTTGGGGTGAACGATTGTCAATAGTACACCCGAACCACAAGGCTATCCGATATGGCTCTGAACGCTTTGTTCAACATATACACTACATGATACAACCAACTCCCCGAACTGGCTTCGGCTTTCAAATTGGCTTTTTAAGGTGAGAACCAAATTCTCGCACACCGATCCAATCCTATGTTCCATCACTTCTCCATTTATGGGCCTAAGTAAAACCAAGGCATTCCCTTATGAACAATCCACACAAATTGCTGATACAATGCAATTGAGCAGTAGCAGAGTAGATTTGTATAATATGATTCTCCATGCAGCTTGAACACTGAAGTGACCATTGAAAATGATGGAAGCACTGTACAGCTGTTTGATCCCCTAAGGGAATCATGAGCATTGCAAATGGACCGAGTCCACACGGGGACACGTACAAGGGTTGGGGTGAACGATTGTCAATAGTACACCCGAACCACAAGGCTATCCGATATGGCTCTGAACGCTTTGTTCAACATATACACTACATGATACAACCAACTCCCCGAACTGGCTTCGGCTTTCAAATTGGCTTTTTAAGGTGAGAACCAAATTCTCGCACACCGATCCAATCCTATGTTCCATCACTTCTCCATTTATGGGCCTAAGTAAAACCAAGGCATTCCCTTATGAACAATCCACACAAATTGCTGATACAATGCAATTGAGCAGTAGCAGAGTAGATTTGTATAATATGATTCATTATGCAGCTTGAACACTGAACTGACCATTGAAAATGATGGAAGCACTGTACAGCTGTTTGATCCCCTAAGGGAATCATGAGCATTGCAAATGGACCGAGTCCACACGGGGACACGTACAAGGGTTGGGGTGAACGATTGTCAATAGAACACCCGAACCACAAGGCTATCCGATATGGCTCTGAACGCTTTGTTCAACATATACACTACATGATACAGCCAACTCCCCGAAATGGCTTCGGCTTTCAAATTGGCTTTTTACGGTGAGAACCAAATTCTCGCACACCGATCCAATCCTATGTTCCATCACTTCTCCATTTATGGGCCTAAGTAAAACCAAGGCATTCCCTTATGAACAATCCACACAAATTGCTGATACAATGCAATTGAGCAGTAGCAGAGTAGATTTGTATAATATGATTCATTATGCAGCTTGAACACTGAACTGACCATTGAAAATGATGGAAGCACTGTACAGCTGTTTGATCCGCTAAGGGAATCATGAGCATTGCAAATGGACCGAGTCCACACGGGGACACGAACAAGGGTTGGGGTGAACGATTGTCAATAGAACACCCGAACCACAAGGCCATCCGATATGGCTCTGAACGCTTTGTTCAACATATACACTACATGATATAGCACACTCCCCAAACTGGCTTCTGCTTTCAAATTGGCTTTTTACGGTGAGAACCAAATTCTCGCACACCGATCCAATCCTATGTTCCATCACTTCTCCATTTATGGGCCTAAGTAAAACCAAGGCATTCCCATATGATCAATCCACACAAATTCCTGATACAATGCAATTGAGCAGTAGCAGAGTAGATTTGTATAATATGATCCTCCATGCAGCTTGAACACTGGAGTGAACATTGAAAATAATGGAAGCACTGTACAGATGTTTGATCCCCTAAGGGAATCATGAGCATTGCAAATGGACCGAGTCCACACGGGGACACGTACAAGGGTTGGGGTGAACGATTGTCAATAGGACATCTGAAACTCAAGGCTATCCGATATGGCTCTGAACGCTTTGTTCAACATCTACACTACATGATATAGCTCACTCCCCAAACTGGCTTCGGCTTTCAAATTGGCTTTTTACGGTGAGAACCAAATTCTCGCACACCGATCCAATCCTATGTTCCATCACTTCTCCATTTATGGGCCTAAGTAAAACCAAGGCATTCCCATATGATCAATCCACACAAATTGCTGATACAATGCAATTGAGCAGTAGCAGAGTAGATTTGTATAATATGATTCTCCATGCAGCTTGAACACTGAAGTGACCATTGAAAATGATGGAAGCACTGTACAGCTGTTTGATCCCCTAAGGGAATCATGAGCATTGCAAATGGACCGAGTCCACACGGGGACACGTACAAGGGTTGGGGTGAACGATTGTCAATAGAACACCCGAACCACAAGGCTATCCGATATGGCTCTGAACGCTTTGTTCAACATATACACTACATGATACAGCCAACTCCCCGAAATGGCTTCGGCTTTCAAATTGGCTTTTTACGGTGAGAACCAAATTCTCGCACACCGATCCAATCCTATGTTCCATCACTTCTCCATTTATGGGCCTAAGTAAAACCAAGGCATTCCCTTATGAACAATCCACACAAATTGCTGATACAATGCAATTGAGCAGTAGCAGAGTAGATTTGTATAATATGATTCATTATGCAGCTTGAACACTGAACTGACCATTGAAAATTATGGAGCAATGTACAGCTGTTTGATCCCCTAAGGGAATCATGAGCATTGCAAATGGACCGAGTCCACACGGGGACACGAACAAGGGTTGGGGTGAACGATTGTCAATAGAACACCCGAACCACAAGGCCATCCGATATGGCTCTGAACGCTTTGTTCAACATATACACTACATGATATAGCACACTCCCCAAACTGGCTTCTGCTTTCAAATTGGCTTTTTACGGTGAGAACCAAATTCTCGCACACCGATCCAATCCTATGTTCCATCACTTCTCCATTTATGGGCCTAAGTAAAACCAAGGCATTCCCATATGATCAATCCACACAAATTCCTGATACAATGCAATTGAGCAGTAGCAGAGTAGATTTGTATAATATGATCCTCCATGCAGCTTGAACACTGGAGTGAACATTGAAAATAATGGAAGCACTGTACAGATGTTTGATCCCCTAAGGGAATCATGAGCATTGCAAATGGACCGAGTCCACACGGGGACACGTACAAGGGTTGGGGTGAACGATTGTCAATAGGACATCTGAAACTCAAGGCTATCCGATATGGCTCTGAACGCTTTGTTCAACATCTACACTACATGATATAGCTCACTCCCCAAACTGGCTTCGGCTTTCAAATTGGCTTTTTACGGTGAGAACCAAATTCTCGCACACCGATCCAATCCTATGTTCCATCACTTCTCCATTTATGGGCCTAAGTAAAACCAAGGCATTCCCATATGATCAATCCACACAAATTGCTGATACAATGCAATTGAGCAGTAGCAGAGTAGATTTGTATAATATGATTCTCCATGCAGCTTGAACACTGAAGTGACCATTGAAAATGATGGAAGCACTGTACAGCTGTTTGATCCCCTAAGGGAATCATGAGCATTGCAAATGGACCGAGTCCACACGGGGACACGTACAAGGGTTGGGGTGAACGATTGTCAATAGAACACCCGAACCACAAGGCTATCCGATATGGCTCTGAACGCTTTGTTCAACATATACACTACATGATACAGCCAACTCCCCGAAATGGCTTCGGCTTTCAAATTGGCTTTTTACGGTGAGAACCAAATTCTCGCACACCGATCCAATCCTATGTTCCATCACTTCTCCATTTATGGGCCTAAGTAAAACCAAGGCATTCCCTTATGAACAATCCACACAAATTGCTGATACAATGCAATTGAGCAGTAGCAGAGTAGATTTGTATAATATGATTCATTATGCAGCTTGAACACTGAACTGACCATTGAAAATTATGGAGCAATGTACAGCTGTTTGATCCCCTAAGGGAATCATGAGCATTGCAAATGGACCGAGTCCACACGGGGACACGAACAAGGGTTGGGGTGAACGATTGTCAATAGAACACCCGAACCACAAGGCCATCCGATATGGCTCTGAACGCTTTGTTCAACATATACACTACATGATATAGCACACTCCCCAAACTGGCTTCTGCTTTCAAATTGGCTTTTTACGGTGAGAACCAAATTCTCGCACACCGATCCAATCCTATGTTCCATCACTTCTCCATTTATGGGCCTAAGTAAAACCAAGGCATTCCCATATGATCAATCCACACAAATTCCTGATACAATGCAATTGAGCAGTAGCAGAGTAGATTTGTATAATATGATCCTCCATGCAGCTTGAACACTGGAGTGAACATTGAAAATAATGGAAGCACTGTACAGATGTTTGATCCCCTAAGGGAATCATGAGCATTGCAAATGGACCGAGTCCACACGGGGACACGTACAAGGGTTGGGGTGAACGATTGTCAATAGGACATCTGAAACTCAAGGCTATCCGATATGGCTCTGAACGCTTTGTTCAACATCTACACTACATGATATAGCTCACTCCCCAAACTGGCTTCGGCTTTCAAATTGGCTTTTTACGGTGAGAACCAAATTCTCGCACACCGATCCAATCCTATGTTCCATCACTTCTCCATTTATGGGCCTAAGTAAAACCAAGGCATTCCCATATGATCAATCCACACAAATTGCTGATACAATGCAATTGAGCAGTAGCAGAGTAGATTTGTATAATATGATTCTCCATGCAGCTTGAACACTGAAGTGACCATTGAAAATGATGGAAGCACTGTACAGCTGTTTGATCCCCTAAGGGAATCATGAGCATTGCAAATGGACCGAGTCCACACGGGGACACGTACAAGGGTTGGGGTGAACGATTGTCAATAGAACACCCGAACCACAAGGCTATCCGATATGGCTCTGAACGCTTTGTTCAAAAATCTACACTACATGATACAGCCAACTCCCCGAAATGGCTTCGGCTTTCAAATTGGCTTTTTACGGTGAGAACCAAATTCTCGCACACCGATCCAATCCTATGTTCCATCACTTCTCCATTTATGGGCCTAAGTAAAACCAAGGCATTCCCTTATGAACAATCCACACAAATTGCTGATACAATGCAATTGAGCAGTAGCAGAGTAGATTTGTATAATATGATTCTCCATGCGGCTTGAACACTGAACTGACCATTGAAAATTATGGAAGCAATGTACAGCTGTTTGATCCCCTAAGGGAATCATGAGCATTGCAAATGGACCGAGTCCACACGGGGACACGAACAAGGGTTGGGGTGAACGATTGTCAATAGAACACCCGAACCACAAGGCTATCCGATATGGCTCTGAACGCTTTGTTCAACATATACACTGCATGATATAGCACACTCCCCGAACTGGCTTCGGCTTTCAAATTATCTTTTTACGGTGAGAACCAAATTCTCGCACACCGATCCAATCCTATGTTCCATCACTTCTCCATTTATGGGCCTAAGTAAAACCAAGGCATTCCCTTATGAACAATCCACACAAATTGCTGATACAATGCAATTGAGCAGTAGCAGAGTAGATTTGTATAATATGATTCTCCATGCAGCTTGAACACTGAACTGACCATTGAAAATTATGGAAGCACTGTACAGATGTTTGATCCACTAAGGGAATCATGAGCATTGCAAATGGACCGAGTCCACATGGAGACACGTACAAGGGTTGGGGTGAACGATTGTCAATAGAACACCCGAACCACAAGGCTATCCGATATGGCTCTGAACGCTTTGTTCAACATATACACTACATGATATAGCACACTCCCCAAACTGGCTTCGGCTTTCAAATTGGCTTTTAACGGTGAAAACCAAATTCTCGCACACCGATCCAATCCTATGTTCCATCACTTCTCCATTTATGGGCCTAAGTAAAACCAAGGCATTCCCTTATGAACAATCCACACAAATTGCTGATACAATGCAATTGAGCAGTAGCAGAGTAGATTTGTATAATATGATTCTCCATGCAGCTTGAACACTGAAGTGACCATTGAAAATAATGGAAGCACTGTACAGCTGTTTGATCCCCTAAGGGAATCATGAGCATTGCAAATGGACCGAGTCCACACGGGGACACGTACAAGGGTTGGGGTGAACGATTGTCAATAGTACACCCGAACCACAAGGCTATCCGATATGGCTCTGAACGCTTTGTTCAACATATACACTACATGATACAACCAACTCCCCGAAATGGCTTCGGCTTTCAAATTGGCTTTTTAAGGTGAGAACCAAATTCTCGCACACCGATCCAATCCTATGTTCCATCACTTCTCCATTTATGGGCCTAAGTAAAACCAAGGCATTCCCTTATGAACAATCCACACAAATTGCTGATACAATGCAATTGAGCAGTAGCAGAGTAGATTTGTATAATATGATTCTCCATGCAGCTTGAACACTGAAGTGACCATTGAAAATGATGGAAGCACTGTACAGCTGTTTGATCCCCTAAGGGAATCATGAGCATTGCAAATGGACCGAGTCCACACGGGGACACGTACAAGGGTTGGGGTGAACGATTGTCAATAGAACACCCGAACCACAAGGCTATCCGATATGGCTCTGAACGCTTTGTTCAACATATACACTACATGATACAGCCAACTCCCCGAAATGGCTTCGGCTTTCAAATTGGCTTTTTACGGTGAGAACCAAATTCTCGCACACCGATCCAATCCTATGTTCCATCACTTCTCCATTTATGGGCCTAAGTAAAACCAAGGCATTCCCTTATGAACAATCCACACAAATTGCTGATACAATGCAATTGAGCAGTAGCAGAGTAGATTTGTATAATATGATTCTCCATGCGGCTTGAACACTGAACTGACCATTGAAAATTATGGAAGCAATGTACAGCTGTTTGATCCCCTAAGGGAATCATGAGCATTGCAAATGGACCGAGTCCACACGGGGACACGTACAAGGGTTGGGGTGAACGATTGTCAATAGTACACCCGAACCACAAGGCTATCCGATATGGCTCTGAACGCTTTGTTCAACATATACACTACATGATACAACCAACTCCCCGAACTGGCTTCGGCTTTCAAATTGGCTTTTTAAGGTGAGAACCAAATTCTCGCACACCGATCCAATCCTATGTTCCATCACTTCTCCATTTATGGGCCTAAGTAAAACCAAGGCATTCCCTTATGAACAATCCACACAAATTGCTGATACAATGCAATTGAGCAGTAGCAGAGTAGATTTGTATAATATGATTCTCCATGCAGCTTGAACACTGAAGTGACCATTGAAAATGATGGAAGCACTGTACAGCTGTTTGATCCCCTAAGGGAATCACGAGCATTGCAAATGGACCGAGTCCACACGGGGACACGTACAAGGGTTGGGGTGAACGATTGTCAATAGAACACCCGAACCACAAGGCTATCCGATATGGCTCTGAACGCTTTGTTCAACATATACACTACATGATACAGCCAACTCCCCGAAATGGCTTCGGCTTTCAAATTGGCTTTTTACGGTGAGAACCAAATTCTCGCACACCGATCCAATCCTATGTTCCATCACTTCTCCATTTATGGGCCTAAGTAAAACCAAGGCATTCCCTTATGAACAATCCACACAAATTGCTGATACAATGCAATTGAGCAGTAGCAGAGTAGATTTGTATAATATGATTCTCCATGCAGCTTGAACACTGAACTGACCATTGAAAATTATGGAGCAATGTACAGCTGTTTGATCCCCTAAGGGAATCATGAGCATTGCAAATGGACCGAGTCCACACGGGGACACGAACCAGGGTTGGGGTGAACGATTGTCAATAGAACACCCGAACCACAAGGCCATCCGATATGGCTCTGAACGCTTTGTTCAACATATACACTACATGATATAGCACACTCCCCAAACTGGCTTCTGCTTTCAAATTGGCTTTTTACGGTGAGAACCAAATTCTCGCACACCGATCCAATCCTATGTTCCATCACTTCTCCATTTATGGGCCTAAGTAAAACCAAGGCATTCCCATATGATCAATCCACACAAATTCCTGATACAATGCAATTGAGCAGTAGCAGAGTAGATTTGTATAATATGATCCTCCATGCAGCTTGAACACTGGAGTGAACATTGAAAATAATGGAAGCACTGTACAGATGTTTGATCCCCTAAGGGAATCATGAGCATTGCAAATGGACCGAGTCCACACGGGGACACGTACAAGGGTTGGGGTGAACGATTGTCAATAGGACATCTGAAACTCAAGGCTATCCGATATGGCTCTGAACGCTTTGTTCAACATATACACTACATGATATAGCTCACTCCCCAAACTGGCTTCGGCTTTCAAATTGGCTTTTTACGGTGAGAACCAAATTCTCGCACACCGATCCAATCCTATGTTCCATCACTTCTCCATTTATGGGCCTAAGTAAAACCAAGGCATTCCCATATGATCAATCCACACAAATTGCTGATACAATGCAATTGAGCAGTAGCAGAGTAGATTTGTATAATATGATTCTCCATGCAGCTTGAACACTGAACTGACCATTGAAAATGATGGAAGCACTGTACAGCTGTTTGATCCCCTAAGGGAATCATGAGCATTGCAAATGGACCGAGTCCACACGGGGACACGTACAAGGGTTGGGGTGAACGATTGTCAATAGAACACCCGAACCACAAGGCTATCCGATATGGCTCTGAACGCTTTGTTCAACATATACACTACATGATACAGCCAACTCCCCGAAATGGCTTCGGCTTTCAAATTGGCTTTTTACGGTGAGAACCAAATTCTCGCACACCGATCCAATCCTATGTTCCATCACTTCTCCATTTATGGGCCTAAGTAAAACCAAGGCATTCCCTTATGAACAATCCACACAAATTGCTGATACAATGCAATTGAGCAGTAGCAGAGTAGATTTGTATAATATGATTCTCCATGCGGCTTGAACACTGAACTGACCATTGAAAATTATGGAAGCAATGTACAGCTGTTTGATCCCCTAAGGGAATCATGAGCATTGCAAATGGACCGAGTCCACACGGGGACACGTACAAGGGTTGGGGTGAACGATTGTCAATAGTACACCCGAACCACAAGGCTATCCGATATGGCTCTGAACGCTTTGTTCAACATATACACTACATGATACAACCAACTCCCCGAACTGGCTTCGGCTTTCAAATTGGCTTTTTAAGGTGAGAACCAAATTCTCGCACACCGATCCAATCCTATGTTCCATCACTTCTCCATTTATGGGCCTAAGTAAAACCAAGGCATTCCCTTATGAACAATCCACACAAATTGCTGATACAATGCAATTGAGCAGTAGCAGAGTAGATTTGTATAATATGATTCTCCATGCAGCTTGAACACTGAACTGACCATTGAAAATTATGGAAGCACTGTACAGATGTTTGATCCACTAAGGGAATCATGAGCATTGCAAATGGACCGAGTCCACATGGAGACACGTACAAGGGTTGGGGTGAACGATTGTCAATAGAACACCCGAACCACAAGGCTATCCGATATGGCTCTGAACGCTTTGTTCAACATATACACTACATGATATAGCACACTCCCCAAACTGGCTTCGGCTTTCAAATTGGCTTTTAACGGTGAGAACCAAATTCTCGCACACCGATCCAATCCTATGTTCCATCAATTCTCCATTTATGGGCCTAAGTAAAACCAAGGCATTCCCTTATGAACAATCCACACAAATTGCTGATACAATGCAATTGAGCAGTAGCAGAGTAGATTTGTATAATATGATTCGCCATGCAGCTTGAACACTGAAGTGACCATTGAAAATAATGGAAGCACTGTACAGCTGTTTGATCCCCTAAGGGAATCATGAGCATTGCAAATGGACCGAGTCCACACGGGGACACGTACAAGGGTTGGGGTGAACGATTGTCAATAGTACACCCGAACCACAAGGCTATCCGATATGGCTCTGAACGCTTTGTTCAACATATACACTACATGATACAACCAACTCCCCGAACTGGCTTCGGCTTTCAAATTGGCTTTTTAAGGTGAGAACCAAATTCTCGCACACCGATCCAATCCTATGTTCCATCACTTCTCCATTTATGGGCCTAAGTAAAACCAAGGCATTCCCTTATGAACAATCCACACAAATTGCTGATACAATGCAATTGAGCAGTAGCAGAGTAGATTTGTATAATATGATTCTCCATGCAGCTTGAACACTGAAGTGACCATTGAAAATGATGGAAGCACTGTACAGCTGTTTGATCCCCTAAGGGAATCATGAGCATTGCAAATGGACCGAGTCCACACGGGGACACGTACAAGGGTTGGGGTGAACGATTGTCAATAGAACACCCGAACCACAAGGCTATCCGATATGGCTCTGAACGCTTTGTTCAACATATACACTACATGATACAGCCAACTCCCCGAAATGGCTTCGGCTTTCAAATTGGCTTTTTACGGTGAGAACCAAATTCTCGCACACCGATCCAATCCTATGTTCCATCACTTCTCCATTTATGGGCCTAAGTAAAACCAAGGCATTCCCTTATGAACAATCCACACAAATTGCTGATACAATGCAATTGAGCAGTAGCAGAGTAGATTTGTATAATATGATTCTCCATGCGGCTTGAACACTGAACTGACCATTGAAAATTATGGAAGCAATGTACAGCTGTTTGATCCCCTAAGGGAATCATGAGCATTGCAAATGGACCGAGTCCACACGGGGACACGTACAAGGGTTGGGGTGAACGATTGTCAATAGTACACCCGAACCACAAGGCTATCCGATATGGCTCTGAACGCTTTGTTCAACATATACACTACATGATACAACCAACTCCCCGAACTGGCTTCGGCTTTCAAATTGGCTTTTTAAGGTGAGAACCAAATTCTCGCACACCGATCCAATCCTATGTTCCATCACTTCTCCATTTATGGGCCTAAGTAAAACCAAGGCATTCCCTTATGAACAATCCACACAAATTGCTGATACAATGCAATTGAGCAGTAGCAGAGTAGATTTGTATAATATGATTCTCCATGCAGCTTGAACACTGAACTGACCATTGAAAATTATGGAAGCACTGTACAGATGTTTGATCCACTAAGGGAATCATGAGCATTGCAAATGGACCGAGTCCACATGGAGACACGTACAAGGGTTGGGGTGAACGATTGTCAATAGAACACCCGAACCACAAGGCTATCCGATATGGCTCTGAACGCTTTGTTCAACATATACACTACATGATATAGCACACTCCCCAAACTGGCTTCGGCTTTCAAATTGGCTTTTAACGGTGAGAACCAAATTCTCGCACACCGATCCAATCCTATGTTCCATCAATTCTCCATTTATGGGCCTAAGTAAAACCAAGGCATTCCCTTATGAACAATCCACACAAATTGCTGATACAATGCAATTGAGCAGTAGCAGAGTAGATTTGTATAATATGATTCGCCATGCAGCTTGAACACTGAAGTGACCATTGAAAATAATGGAAGCACTGTACAGCTGTTTGATCCCCTAAGGGAATCATGAGCATTGCAAATGGACCGAGTCCACACGGGGACACGTACAAGGGTTGGGGTGAACGATTGTCAATAGTACACCCGAACCACAAGGCTATCCGATATGGCTCTGAACGCTTTGTTCAACATATACACTACATGATACAACCAACTCCCCGAACTGGCTTCGGCTTTCAAATTGGCTTTTTAAGGTGAGAACCAAATTCTCGCACACCGATCCAATCCTATGTTCCATCACTTCTCCATTTATGGGCCTAAGTAAAACCAAGGCATTCCCTTATGAACAATCCACACAAATTGCTGATACAATGCAATTGAGCAGTAGCAGAGTAGATTTGTATAATATGATTCTCCATGCAGCTTGAACACTGAAGTGACCATTGAAAATGATGGAAGCACTGTACAGCTGTTTGATCCCCTAAGGGAATCATGAGCATTGCAAATGGACCGAGTCCACACGGGGACACGTACAAGGGTTGGGGTGAACGATTGTCAATAGAACACCCGAACCACAAGGCTATCCGATATGGCTCTGAACGCTTTGTTCAACATATACACTACATGATATAGCACACTCCCCAAACTGGCTTCGGCTTTCAAATTGGCTTTTAACGGTGAAAACCAAATTCTCGCACACCGATCCAATCCTATGTTCCATCACTTCTCCATTTATGGGCCTAAGTAAAACCAAGGCATTCCCTTATGAACAATCCACACAAATTGCTGATACAATGCAATTGAGCAGTAGCAGAGTAGATTTGTATAATATGATTCTCCATGCGGCTTGAACACTGAACTGACCATTGAAAATTATGGAAGCAATGTACAGCTGTTTGATCCCCTAAGGGAATCATGAGCATTGCAAATGGACCGAGTCCACACGGGGACACGTACAAGGGTTGGGGTGAACGATTGTCAATAGTACACCCGAACCACAAGGCTATCCGATATGGCTCTGAACGCTTTGTTCAACATATACACTACATGATACAACCAACTCCCCGAACTGGCTTCGGCTTCCAAATTGGCTTTTTAAGGTGAGAACCAAATTCTCGCACACCGATCCAATCCTATGTTCCATCACTTCTCCATTTATGGGCCTAAGTAAAACCAAGGCATTCCCTTATGAACAATCCACACAAATTGCTGATACAATGCAATTGAGCAGTAGCAGAGTAGATTTGTATAATATGATTCTCCATGCAGCTTGAACACTGAAGTGACCATTGAAAATGATGGAAGCACTGTACAGCTGTTTGATCCCCTAAGGGAATCATGAGCATTGCAAATGGACCGAGTCCACACGGGGACACGTACAAGGGTTGGGGTGAACGATTGTCAATAGAACACCCGAACCACAAGGCTATCCGATATGGCTCTGAACGCTTTGTTCAACATATACACTACATGATACAGCCAACTCCCCGAAATGGCTTCGGCTTTCAAATTGGCTTTTTACGGTGAGAACCAAATTCTCGCACACCGATCCAATCCTATGTTCCATCACTTCTCCATTTATGGGCCTAAGTAAAACCAAGGCATTCCCTTATGAACAATCCACACAAATTGCTGATACAATGCAATTGAGCAGTAGCAGAGTAGATTTGTATAATATGATTCTCCATGCGGCTTGAACACTGAACTGACCATTGAAAATTATGGAAGCAATGTACAGCTGTTTGATCCCCTAAGGGAATCATGAGCATTGCAAATGGACCGAGTCCACACGGGGACACGTACAAGGGTTGGGGTGAACGATTGTCAATAGTACACCCGAACCACAAGGCTATCCGATATGGCTCTGAACGCTTTGTTCAACATATACACTACATGATACAACCAACTCCCCGAACTGGCTTCGGCTTTCAAATTGGCTTTTTAAGGTGAGAACCAAATTCTCGCACACCGATCCAATCCTATGTTCCATCACTTCTCCATTTATGGGCCTAAGTAAAACCAAGGCATTCCCTTATGAACAATCCACACAAATTGCTGATACAATGCAATTGAGCAGTAGCAGAGTAGATTTGTATAATATGATTCTCCATGCGGCTTGAACACTGAACTGACCATTGAAAATTATGGAAGCAATGTACAGCTGTTTGATCCCCTAAGGGAATCATGAGCATTGCAAATGGACCGAGTCCACACGGGGACACGTACAAGGGTTGGGGTGAACGATTGTCAATAGTACACCCGAACCACAAGGCTATCCGATATGGCTCTGAACGCTTTGTTCAACATATACACTACATGATACAACCAACTCCCCGAAATGGCTTCGGCTTTCAAATTGGCTTTTTAAGGTGAGAACCAAATTCTCGCACACCGATCCAATCCTATGTTCCATCACTTCTCCATTTATGGGCCTAAGTAAAACCGAGGCATTCCCTTATGAACAATCCACACAAATTGCTGATACAATGCAATTGAGCAGTAGCAGAGTAGATTTGTATAATATGATTCTCCATGCAGCTTGAACACTGAAGTGACCATTGAAAATGATGGAAGCACTGTACAGCTGTTTGATCCCCTAAGGGAATCATGAGCATTGCAAATGGACCGAGTCCACACGGGGACACGTACAAGGGTTGGGGTGAACGATTGTCAATAGAACACCCGAACCACAAGGCTATCCGATATGGCTCTGAACGCTTTGTTCAACATATACACTACATGATACAGCCAACTCCCCGAAATGGCTTCGGCTTTCAAATTGGCTTTTTACGGTGAGAACCAAATTCTCGCACACCGATCCAATCCTATGTTCCATCACTTCTCCATTTATGGGCCTAAGTAAAACCAAGGAATTCCCTTATGAACATTCCACACAAATTGCTGATACAATGCAATTGAGCAGTAGCAGAGTAGATTTGTATAATATGATTCATTATGCAGCTTGAACACTGAACTGACCATTGAAAATTATGGAGCAATGTACAGCTGTTTGATCCCCTAAGGGAATCATGAGCATTGCAAATGGACCGAGTCCACACGGGGACACGAACAAGGGTTGGGGTGAACGATTGTCAATAGAACACCCGAACCACAAGGCCATCCGATATGGCTCTGAACGCTTTGTTCAACATATACACTACATGATATAGCACACTCCCCAAACTGGCTTCTGCTTTCAAATTGGCTTTTTACGGTGAGAACCAAATTCTCGCACACCGATCCAATCCTATGTTCCATCACTTCTCCATTTATGGGCCTAAGTAAAACCAAGGCATTCCCATATGATCAATCCACACAAATTCCTGATACAATGCAATTGAGCAGTAGCAGAGTAGATTTGTATAATATGATCCTCCATGCAGCTTGAACACTGGAGTGAACATTGAAAATAATGGAAGCACTGTACAGCTGTTTGATCCGCTAAGGGAATCATGAGCATTGCAAATGGACCGAGTCCACACGGGGACACGTACAAGGGTTGGGGTGAACGATTGTCAATAGGACATCTGAAACTCAAGGATATCCGATATGGCTCTGAACGCTTTGTTCAACATCTACACTACATGATATAGCTCACTCCCCAAACTGGCTTCGGCTTTCAAATTGGCTTTTTACGGTGAGAACCAAATTCTCGCACACCGATCCAATCCTATGTTCCATCACTTCTCCATTTATGGGCCTAAGTAAAACCAAGGCATTCCCTTATGAACAATCCACACAAATTGCTGATACAATGCAATTGAGCAGTAGCAGAGTAGATTTGTATAATATGATTCTCCATGCAGCTTGAACACTGAAGTGACCATTGAAAATGATGGAAGCACTGTACAGCTGTTTGATCCACTAAGGGAATCATGAGCATTGCAAATGGACCGAGTCCACACGGGGACACGTACAAGGGTTGGGGTGAACGATTGTCAATAGTACACCCGAACCACAAGGCTATCCGATATGGCTCTGAACGCTTTGTTCAACATATACACTACATGATACAGCCAACTCCCCGAAATGGCTTCGGCTTTCAAATTGGCTTTTTAAGGTGAGAACCAAATTCTCGCACACCGATCCAATCCTATGTTCCATCACTTCTCCATTTATGGGCCTAAGTAAAACCAAGGCATTCCCTTATGAACAATCCACACAAATTGCTGATACAATGCAATTGAGCAGTAGCAGAGTAGATTTGTATAATATGATTCTCCATGCGGCTTGAACACTGAACTGACCATTGAAAATTATGGAAGCAATGTACAGCTGTTTGATCCCCTAAGGGAATCATGAGCATTGCAAATGGACCGAGTCCACACGGGGACACGTACAAGGGTTGGGGTGAACGATTGTCAATAGTACACCCGAACCACAAGGCTATCCGATATGGCTCTGAACGCTTTGTTCAACATATACACTACATGATACAACCAACTCCCCGAACTGGCTTCGGCTTTCAAATTGGCTTTTTAAGGTGAGAACCAAATTCTCGCACACCGATCCAATCCTATGTTCCATCACTTCTCCATTTATGGGCCTAAGTAAAACCAAGGCATTCCCTTATGAACAATCCACACAAATTGCTGATACAATGCAATTGAGCAGTAGCAGAGTAGATTTGTATAATATGATTCTCCATGCAGCTTGAACACTGAACTGACCATTGAAAATTATGGAAGCACTGTACAGATGTTTGATCCACTAAGGGAATCATGAGCATTGCAAATGGACCGAGTCCACATGGAGACACGTACAAGGGTTGGGGTGAACGATTGTCAATAGAACACCCGAACCACAAGGCTATCCGATATGGCTCTGAACGCTTTGTTCAACATATACACTACATGATATAGCACACTCCCCAAACTGGCTTCGGCTTTCAAATTGGCTTTTAACGGTGAGAACCAAATTCTCGCACACCGATCCAATCCTATGTTCCATCAATTCTCCATTTATGGGCCTAAGTAAAACCAAGGCATTCCCTTATGAACAATCCACACAAATTGCTGATACAATGCAATTGAGCAGTAGCAGAGTAGATTTGTATAATATGATTCTCCATGCAGCTTGAACACTGAACTGACCATTGAAAATAATGGAAGCACTGTACAGCTGTTTGATCCCCTAAGGGAATCATGAGCATTGCAAATGGACCGAGTCCACACGGGGACACGTACAAGGGTTGGGGTGAACGATTGTCAATAGTACACCCGAACCACAAGGCTATCCCATATGGCTCTGAACGCTTTGTTCAACATATACACTACATGATACAACCAACTCCCCGAACTGGCTTCGGCTTTCAAATTGGCTTTTTAAGGTGAGAACCAAATTCTCGCACACCGATCCAATCCTATGTTCCATCACTTCTCCATTTATGGGCCTAAGTAAAACCAAGGCATTCCCTTATGAACAATCCACACAAATTGCTGATACAATGCAATTGAGCAGTAGCAGAGTAGATTTGTATAATATGATTCTCCATGCAGCTTGAACACTGAAGTGACCATTGAAAATGATGGAAGCACTGTACAGCTGTTTGATCCCCTAAGGGAATCATGAGCATTGCAAATGGACCGAGTCCACACGGGGACACGTACAAGGGTTGGGGTGAACGATTGTCAATAGAACACCCGAACCACAAGGCTATCCGATATGGCTCTGAACGCTTTGTTCAACATATACACTACATGATACAGCCAACTCCCCGAAATGGCTTCGGCCTTCAAATTGGCTTTTTACGGTGAGAACCAAATTCTCGCACACCGATCCAATCCTATGTTCCATCACTTCTCCATTTATGGGCCTAAGTAAAACCAAGGCATTCCCTTATGAACAATCCACACAAATTGCTGATACAATGCAATTGAGCAGTAGCAGAGTAGATTTGTATAATATGATTCATTATGCAGCTTGAACACTGAACTGACCATTGAAAATTATGGAGCAATGTACAGCTGTTTGATCCCCTAAGGGAATCATGAGCATTGCAAATGGACCGAGTCCACACGGGGACACGAACAAGGGTTGGGGTGAACGATTGTCAATAGAACACCCGAACCACAAGGCCATCCGATATGGCTCTGAACGCTTTGTTCAACATATACACTACATGATATAGCACACTCCCCAAACTGGCTTCTGCTTTCAAATTGGCTTTTTACGGTGAGAACCAAATTCTCGCACACCGATCCAATCCTATGTTCCATCACTTCTCCATTTATGGGCCTAAGTAAAACCAAGGCATTCCCATATGATCAATCCACACAAATTCCTGATACAATGCAATTGAGCAGTAGCAGAGTAGATTTGTATAATATGATCCTCCATGCAGCTTGAACACTGGAGTGAACATTGAAAATTATGGAAGCACTGTACAGATGTTTGATCCCCTAAGGGAATCATGAGCATTGCAAATGGACCGAGTCCACACGGGGACACGTACAAGGGTTGGGGTGAACGATTGTCAATAGGACATCTGAAACTCAAGGCTATCCGATATGGCTCTGAACGCTTTGTTCAACATCTACACTACATGATATAGCTCACTCCCCAAACTGGCTTCGGCTTTCAAATTGGCTTTTTACGGTGAGAACCAAATTCTCGCACACCGATCCAATCCTATGTTCCATCACTTCTCCATTTATGGGCCTAAGTAAAACCAAGGCATTCCCTTATGAACAATCCACACAAATTGCTGATACAATGCAATTGAGCAGTAGCAGAGTAGATTTGTATAATATGATTCTCCATGCAGCTTGAACACTGAACTGACCATTGAAAATTATGGAAGCACTGTACAGATGTTTGATCCCCTAAGGGAATCATGAGCATTGCAAATGGACCGAGTCCACACGGGGACACGTACAAGGGTTGGGGTGAACGATTGTCAATAGAACACCCGAACCACAAGGCTATCCGATATGGCTCTGAACGCTTTGTTCAACATATACACTACATGATATAGCACACTCCCCAAACCGGCTTCGGCTTTCAAATTGGCTTTTTACGGTGAGAACCAAATTCTCGCACACCGATCCAATCCTATGTTCCATCAATTCTCCATTTATGGGCCTAAGTAAAACCAAGGCATTCCCTTATGAACAATCCACACAAATTGCTGATACAATGCAATTGAGCAGTAGCAGAGTAGATTTGTATAATATGATTCTCCATGCAGCTTGAACACTGAAGTGACCATTGAAAATTATGGAAGCACTGTACAGCTGTTTGATCCCCTAAGGGAATCATGAGCATTGCAAATGGACCGAGTCCACACGGGGACACGTACAAGGGTTGGGGTGAACGATTGTCAATAGAACACCCGAACCACAAGGCTATCCGATATGGCTCTGAACGCTTTGTTCAACATATACACTACATGATATAGCACACTCCCCAAACTGGCTTCGGCTTTCAAATTGGCTTTTTACGGTGAGAAACAAATTCTCGCACACCGATCCAATCCTATGTTCCATCAATTCTCCATTTATGGGCCTAAGTAAAACCAAGGCATTCCCTTATGAACAATCCACACTAATTGCTGATACAATGCAATTGAGCAGTAGCAGAGTAGATTTGTATAATATGATTCTCCATGCAGCTTGAACACTGAAGTGACCATTGAAAATTATGGAAGCACTGTACAGCTGTTTGATCCCCTAAGGGAATCATGAGCATTGCAAATGGACCGAGTCCACACGGGGACACGTACAAGGGTTGGGGTGAACGATTGTCAATAGTACACCCGAACCACAAGGCTATCCGATATGGCTCTGAACGCTTTGTTCAACATATACACTACATGATACAACCAACTCCCCGAACTGGCTTCGGCTTTCAAATTGGCTTTTTAAGGTGAGAACCAAATTCTCGCACACCGATCCAATCCTATGTTCCATCACTTCTCCATTTATGGGCCTAAGTAAAACCAAGGCATTCCCTTATGAACAATCCACACAAATTGCTGATACAATGCAATTGAGCAGTAGCAGAGTAGATTTGTATAATATGATTCTCCATGCAGCTTGAACACTGAAGTGACCATTGAAAATGATGGAAGCACTGTACAGCTGTTTGATCCCCTAAGGGAATCATGAGCATTGCAAATGGACCGAGTCCACACGGGGACACGTACAAGGGTTGGGGTGAACGATTGTCAATAGAACACCCGAACCACAAGGCTATCCGATATGGCTCTGAACGCTTTGTTCAACATATACACTACATGATACAGCCAACTCCCCGAAATGGCTTCGGCTTTCAAATTGGCTTTTTACGGTGAGAACCAAATTCTCGCACACCGATCCAATCCTATGTTCCATCACTTCTCCATTTATGGGCCTAAGTAAAACCAAGGCATTCCCTTATGAACAATCCACACAAATTGCTGATACAATGCAATTGAGCAGTAGCAGAGTAGATTTGTATAATATGATTCTCCATGCAGCTTGAACACTGAACTGACCATTGAAAATTATGGAAGCACTGTACAGATGTTTGATCCACTAAGGGAATCATGAGCATTGCAAATAGACCGAGTCCACATGGAGACACGTACAAGGGTTGGGGTGAACGATTGTCAATAGAACACCCGAACCACAAGGCTATCCGATATGGCTCTGAACGCTTTGTTCAACATATACACTACATGATATAGCACACTCCCCAAACCGGCTTCGGCTTTCAAATTGGCTTTTTACGGTGAGAACCAAATTCTCGCACACCGATCCAATCCTATGTTCCATCAATTCTCCATTTATGGGCCTAAGTAAAACCAAGGCATTCCCTTATGAACAATCCACACAAATTGCTGATACAATGCAATTGAGCAGTAGCAGAGTAGATTTGTATAATATGATTCTCCATGCAGCTTGAACACTGAAGTGACCATTGAAAATTATGGAAGCACTGTACAGCTGTTTGATCCGCTAAGGGAATCATGAGCATTGCAAATGGACCGAGTCCACACGGGGACACGTACAAGGGTTGGGGTGAACGATTGTCAATAGAACACCCGAACCACAAGGCTATCCGATATGGCTCTGAACGCTTTGTTCAACATATACACTACATGATATAGCACACTCCCCAAACTGGCTTCGGCTTTCAAATTGGCTTTTAACGGTGAGAACCAAATTCTCGCACACCGATCCAATCCTATGTTCCATCAATTCTCCATTTATGGGCCTAAGTAAAACCAAGGCATTCCCTTATGAACAATCCACACTAATTGCTGATACAATGCAATTGAGCAGTAGCAGAGTAGATTTGTATAATATGATTCTCCATGCAGCTTGAACACTGAACTGACCATTGAAAATGATGGAAGCACTGTACAGCTGTTTGATCCCCTAAGGGAATCATGAGCATTGCAAATGGACCGAGTCCACACGGGGACACGTACAAGGGTTGGGGTGAACGATTGTCAATAGAACACCCGAACCACAAGGCTATCCTATAGGGCTCTGAACGCTTTGTTCAACATATACACTACATGATACAACCAACTCCCCGAACTGGCTTCGGCTTTCAAATTGGCTTTTTAAGGTGAGAAACAAATTCTCGCACACCGATCCAATCCTATGTTCCATCACTTCTCCATTTATGGGCCTAAGTAAAACCAAGGCATTCCCTTATGAACAATCCACACAAATTGCTGATACAATGCAATTGAGCAGTAGCAGAGTAGATTTGTATAATATGATTCTCCATGCAGCTTGAACACTGAAGTGACCATTGAAAATGATGGAAGCACTGTACAGCTGTTTGATCCACTAAGGGAATCATGTGAATTGCAAATGGACCGAGTCCACACGGGGACACGTACAAGGGTTGGGGTGAACGATTGTCAATAGAACACCCGAACCACAAGGCTATCCGATATGGCTCTGAACGCTTTGTTCAACATATACACTACATGATACAGCCAACTCCCCGAAATGGCTTCGGCTTTCAAATTGGCTTTTTACGGTGAGAACCAAATTCTCGCACACCGATCCAATCCTATGTTCCATCACTTCTCCATTTATGGGCCTAGGTTAAACCAAGGCATTCCCATATGATCAATCCACACGAATTGCTGATAGAATGCAATTGAGCAGTAGCAGAGTGGATTTGTATAATTTGATTCTCCATGCAGCTTGAACACTGAACTGACCATTGAAAATGATGGAAGCACTGTACAGATGTTTTAACCCTCTAAGGGAAACATGAGCATTGCAAATGGACCGAGTCCACACGGGGACACGTACAAGGGTTGGGGTGAACGATTGTCAATATAACACCAGAACCACAAGGCTATCCGATATGGCACTGAACGATTTGTTCAACATATACACTACATGATGCAGCCAACTCCCGAAATTGGCTTCGGCTTTCAAATTGGCTTTTTACGGTGAGAACCAAATTCTTGCACACCGATCCAATCCTATGTTCCATCACTTCTCCATTTATGGGCCTAAGTAAAACCAAGGCTTTCCCTCATGAATAATACACACAAATTGCTGATACAATGCAATTGAGCAGTAGCAGAGTAGATTTGTATAATATGATTCTCCATGCAGCTTGAACACTGAAGTGACCATTGAAAATTATGGAAGCACTGTACAGCTGTTTGATCCCCTAAGGGAATCATGAGCATTGCAAATGGACCGAGTCCACACGGGGACACGTACAAGGGTTGGGGTGAACGATTGTCAATAGAACACCCGAACCACAAGGCTATCCGATATGGCTCTGAACGCTTTGTTCAACATATACACTACATGATATAGCACACTCCCCAAACTGGCTTCGGCTTTCAAATTGGCTTTTTACGGTGAGAACCAAATTCTCGCACACCGATCCAATCCTATGTTCCATCACTTCTCCATTTATGGGCCTAAGTAAAACCAAGTCATTCGCTCATGAACAATCCACACAAATTGCTGATACAATACAATTGAGCAGTAGCAGAGTAGATTTGTATAATATGATTCTCCATGCAGCTTGAACACTGAAGTGACCATTGAAAATTATGGAAGCACTGTACAGCTGTTTGATCCCCTAAGGGAATCATGAGCATTGCAAATGGACCGAGTCCACACGGGGACACGTACAAGGGTTGGGGTGAACGATTGTCAATAGAACACCCGAAACACAGGGATATCTGTTATGGATCTGAATTCGTTGTTCATTGTATAACATTCAAGAAATAGCACACTCTCCAAACTGGCTTCGGCTTTCAAATTGGCTTTTTACGGTGAGAAACAAATTCTCGCACACCGATCCAATCCTATGTTCCATCACTTCTCCATTTATGGGCCTAAGTAAAACCAAGGCATTCGCTCATGAACAATCCTCACTAATTGCTGATACAATGCAATTGAGCAGTAGCAGAGTAGATTTGTATAATATGATTCTCCATGCAGCTTGAACACTGAAGTGACCATTGAAAATTATGGAAGCACTGTACAGCTGTTTGATCCGCTAAGGGAATCATGAGCATTGCAAATGGACCGAGTCCACACGGGGACACGTCACAAGGGTTGGGGTGAACGATTTTCAATAGAACACCCGAACCACAAGGCTATCCGATATGGGTCTCAACGCTTTGTTCAACATATACACTACATGATATAGCACACTCCCCAAACTGGCTTCGGCTTTCAATTTGGGTTTGAAAGGTAACAAACAAATTCACGCACACCGATCCAATCCTATGTTCCATCAATTCTCCATTTATGGGCCTAAGTAAAACCAAGGCATTCCCTTATGAACAATCCACACAAATTGCTGATACAATGCAATTGAGCAGTAGCAGAGTAGATTTGTATAATATGATTCTCCATGCAGCTTGAACACTGAACTGACCATTGAAAATGATGGAAGCACTGTACAGCTGTTTGATCCACTAAGGGAATCATGAGCATTGCAAATGGACCGAGTCCACACGGGGACACGTACAAGGGTTGGGGTGAGCGATTGTCAATATAACACCCGAACCACAAGGCTATCCGATATGGCTCTGAACGCTTTGTTCAACATATACACTACATGATATAGCACACTCCCCGAACTGGCTTCGGCTTTCAAATTATCTTTTTACGGTGAGAAACAAATTCTCGCACACCGATCCAATCCTATGATCCATCACTTCTCCATTTATGGGCCTAAGTAAAACCAAGGCATTCCCATATGATCAATCCACACAAATTGCTGATACAATGCAATTGAGCAGTAGCAGAGTAGATTTGTATAATATGATTCTCCATGCAGCTTGAACACTGAACTGACCATTGAAAATTATGGAAGCACTGTACAGCTGTTTGATCCGCTAAGGGAATCATGAGCATTGCAAATGGACCGAGTCCACACGGGGACACGTACAAGGGTTGGGGTGAACGATTGTCAATAGTACACCCGAACCACAAGGCTATCCCATATGGCTCTGAACGCTTTGTTCAACATATACACTACATGATACAGCCAACTCCCCAAACTGGCTTCGGCTTTCAAATTGGCTTTTTACGGTGAGAACCAAATTCTCGCACACCGATCCAATCCTATGTTCCATCAATTCTCCATTTATGGGCCTAAGTAAAACCAAGGCATTCACTTATGAACAATCCACACAAACTGCTGATACAATGCAATTGAGCAGTAGCAGAGTAGATTTGTATAATATGATTTTCCATGCAGCTTGAACACTGAACTGACCATTGAAAATTATGGAAGCACTGTACAGCTGTTTGATCCACTAAGGGAATCATGAGCATTGCAAATGAACCGAGTCCACACGGGGACACGTACAAGGGTTGGGGTGAACGATTGTCAATAGAACACCCGAACCACAAGGCTATCCGATATGGCTCTGAACGCTTTGTTCAACATATACACTACATGATATAGCACACTCCCCGACTTGGCTTCGGCTTTCAAATTGGCTTTTTAAGGAGAGAACCAAATTCTCGCACACCGATCCAATCCTATGTTCCATCACTTCTCCATTTATGGGCCTAAGTAAAACCAAGGCATTCCCTTATGACCAATCCACACAAATTGCTGATACAATGCAATTGAGCAGTAGCAGAGTAGATTTGTGTAATATGATTCTCCATGCAGCTTGAACACTGAACTGACCATTGAAAATTATGGAAGCACTGTACAGCTGTTTGATCCGCTAAGGGAATCATGAGCATTGCAAATGGACCGAGTCCACACGGGGACACGTACAAGGGTTGGGGTGAACGATTGTCAATAGAACACCCGAACCACAAGGCTATCCCATATGGCTCTGAACGCTTTGTTCAACATATACACTACATGATACAGCCAACTCCCCGAACTGGCTTCGGCTTTCAAATTGGCTTTTTACGGTGAGAAACAAATTCTCGCACACCGATCCAATCCTATGTTCCATCACTTCTCCATTTATGGGCCTAAGTAAAACCAAGGCATTCCCTTATGAACAATCCACACTAATTGCTGATACAATGCAATTGAGCAGTAGCAGAGTAGATTTGTATAATATGATTCTCCATGCATCTTGAACACTGAACTGACCATTGAAAATTCTGGAAGCACTGTACAGCTGTTTGATCCGCTAAGGGAATCATGAGCATTGCAAATGGACCGAGTCCACACGGGGACACGTACAAGGGTTGGGGTGAACGATTGTCAATAGAACACCCGAACCACAAGGCTATCCGATATGGCTCTGAACGCTTTGTTCAACATATACACTACATGATATAGCACACTCCCCGAACTGGCTTCGGCTTTCAAATTGGCTTTTTACGGTGAGAACCAAATTCTCGCACACCGATCCAATCCTATGTTCCATCACTTCTCCATTTATGGGCCTAAGTTAAACCAAGGCATTCGCTCATGAACAATCCTCACTAATTGCTGATACAATGCAATTGAGCAGTAGCAGAGTAGATTTGTATAATATGATTCTCCATGCAGCTTGAACACTGAAGTGAACATTGAAAATGATGGAAGCACTGTACAGCTGTTTGATCCGCTAAGGGAATCATGAGCATTGCAAATGGACCGAGTCCACACGGGGACACGTCACAAGGGTTGGGGTGAACGATTGTCAATAGAACACCCGAACCACAAGGCTATCCGATATGGGTCTCAACGCTTTGTTCAACATATACACTACATGATATAGCACACTCCCCAAATTGGCTTCGGCTTTAAAATTGGCTTTTTACGGTGAGAACCAAATTCTCGCACACCGATCCAATCCTATGTTCCATCACTTCTCCATTTATGGGCCTAAGTAAAACCAAGGCATTCCCTTATGAACAATCCACACAAATTGCTGATACAATGCAATTGAGCAGTAGCAGAGTAGATTTGTATAATATGATTCTCCATGCAGCTTGAACACTGAAGTGACCATTGAAAATTATGGAAGCACTGTACAGCTGTTTGATCCCCTAAGGGAATCATGAGCATTGCAAATGGACCGAGTCCACACGGGGACACGTACAAGGGTTGGGGTGAACGATTGTCAATAGAACACCCGAACCACAAGGCTATCCGATATGGGTCTGAAGGCTTTGTTCAACATATACACTACATGATATAGCACACACCCCAAACTGGCTTCGGCTTTCGCTTTGGCATTTCACGGTGAGAAACAAATTCACGCACACCGATCCAATCCTATGTTCCATCACTTCTCCATTTATGGGCCTAAGTAACACCAAGTCATTTTTTTATGAACAATCCACACAAATTCCTGATACAATGCAATTGAGCAGTAGCAGAGTAGGTTTGTACAATATGATTTTCAATGCAGCTTGAACACTGAACTGACCATTGAAAATGATGGAAGCACTGTACAGCTGTTTGATCCCCTAAGGGAATCATGAGCATTGCAAATGGACCGAGTCCACACGGGGACACGTACAAGGGTTGGGGTGAACGATTGTCAATAGAACACCCGAACCACAAGGCTATCCGATATGGTTCTGAATTCTTTGTTCATTGTATAACATTCATGAAATAGCACACTCCCCAAACTGGCTTCGGCTTTCAAATTGGCTTTTTACGGTGAGAACCAAATTCTCGCACACCGATCCAATCCTATGTTCCATCACTTCTCCATTTATGGGCCTAAGTTAAACCAAGGCATTCCCTTATGAACAATCCACACTAATTGCTGATACAATGCAATTGAGCAGTAGCAGAGTAGATTTGTATAATATGATTCTCCATGCAGCTTGAACACTGAACTGACCATTGAAAATTATGGAAGCACTGTACAGCTGTTTGATCCACTAAGGGAATCATGAGCATTGCAAATGGACCGAGTCCACACGGGGACACGTACAAGGGTTGGGGTGAACGATTGTCAATAGAACACCCGAACCACAAGGCTATCCGATATGGCTCTGAACGCTTTGTTCAACATATACACTACATGATACAGCCAACTCCCCGAAATGGCTTCGGCCTTCAAATTGGCTTTTTACGGTGAGAACCAAATTCTCGCACACCGATCCAATCCTATGTTCCATCACTTCTCCATTTATGGGCCTAAGTAAAACCAAGGCATTCCTTATGAGCAATCCACACTAATTGCTGATACAATGCAATTGAGCAGTAGCAGAGTAGATTTGTATAATATGATTCTCCATGCAGCTTGAACACTGAACTGACCATTGAAAATAATGGAAGCACTGTACAGCTGTTTGATCCCCTAAGGGAATCATGAGCATTGCAAATGGACCGAGTCCACACGGGGACACGTACAAGGGTTGGGGTGAACGATTGTCAATAGAACACCCGAACCACAAGGCTATCCGATATGGTTCTGAATTCTTTGTTCATTGTATAACATTCATGAAATAGCACACTCCCCAAACTGGCTTCGGCTTTCAAATTGGCTTTTTACGGTGAGAACCAAATTCTCGCACACCGATCCAATCCTATGTTCCATCACTTCTCCATTTATGGGCCTAAGTTAAACCAAGGCATTCCCTTATGAACAATCCACACTAATTGCTGATACAATGCAATTGAGCAGTAGCAGAGTAGATTTGTATAATATGATTCTCCATGCAGCTTGAACACTGAACTGACCATTGAAAATTATGGAAGCACTGTACAGCTGTTTGATCCACTAAGGGAATCATGAGCATTGCAAATGGACCGAGTCCACACGGGGACACGTGCAAGGGTTGGGGTGAACGATTGTCAATAGAACACCCGAACCACAAGGCTATCCGATATGGCTCTGAACGCTTTGTTCAACATATACACTACATGATACAGCCAACTCCCCGAAATGGCTTCGGCTTTCAAATTGGCTTTTTACGGTGAGAACCAAATTCTCGCACACCGATCCAATCCTATGTTCCATCACTTCTCCATTTATGGGCCTAAGTAAAACCAAGGCATTCCTTATGAACAATCCACACTAATTGCTGATACAATGCAATTGAGCAGTAGCAGAGTAGATTTGTATAATATGATTCTCCATGCAGCTTGAACACTGAACTGACCATTGAAAATTATGGAAGCACTGTACAGCTGTTTGATCCACTAAGGGAATCATGAGCATTGCAAATGGACCGAGTCCACACGGGGACACGTACAAGGGTTGGGGTGAACGATTGTCAATAGAACACCCGAACCACAAGGCTATCCGATATGGCTCTGAACGCTTTGTTCAACATATACACTACATGATACAGCCAACTCCCCGAAATGGCTTCGGCCTTCAAATTGGCTTTTTACGGTGAGAACCAAATTCTCGCACACCGATCCAATCCTATGTTCCATCACTTCTCCATTTATGGGCCTAAGTAAAACCAAGGCATTCCTTATGAGCAATCCACACTAATTGCTGATACAATGCAATTGAGCAGTAGCAGAGTAGATTTGTATAATATGATTCTCCATGCAGCTTGAACACTGAACTGACCATTGAAAATAATGGAAGCACTGTACAGCTGTTTGATCCCCTAAGGGAATCATGAGCATTGCAAATGGACCGAGTCCACACGGGGACACGTACAAGGGTTGGGGTGAACGATTGTCAATAGAACACCCGAACCACAAGGCTATCCGATATGGTTCTGAATTCTTTGTTCATTGTATAACATTCATGAAATAGCACACTCCCCAAACTGGCTTCGGCTTTCAAATTGGCTTTTTACGGTGAGAACCAAATTCTCGCACACCGATCCAATCCTATGTTCCATCACTTCTCCATTTATGGGCCTAAGTTAAACCAAGGCATTCCCTTATGAACAATCCACACTAATTGCTGATACAATGCAATTGAGCAGTAGCAGAGTAGATTTGTATAATATGATTCTCCATGCAGCTTGAACACTGAACTGACCATTGAAAATTATGGAAGCACTGTACAGCTGTTTGATCCACTAAGGGAATCATGAGCATTGCAAATGGACCGAGTCCACACGGGGACACGTACAAGGGTTGGGGTGAACGATTGTCAATAGAACACCCGAACCACAAGGCTATCCGATATGGCTCTGAACGCTTTGTTCAACATATACACTACATGATACAGCCAACTCCCCGAAATGGCTTCGGCCTTCAAATTGGCTTTTTACTTGTGAGAACCAAATTCTCGCACACCGATCCAATCCTATGTTCCATCACTTCTCCATTTATGGGCCTAAGTAAAACCAAGGCATTCCTTATGAGCAATCCACACTAATTGCTGATACAATGCAATTGAGCAGTAGCAGAGTAGATTTGTATAATATGATTCTCCATGCAGCTTGAACACTGAACTGACCATTGAAAATAATGGAAGCACTGTACAGCTGTTTGATCCCCTAAGGGAATCATGAGCATTGCAAATGGACCGAGTCCACACGGGGACACGTACAAGGGTTGGGGTGAACGATTGTCAATAGAACACCCGAACCACAAGGCTATCCGATATGGCTCTGAACGCTTTGTTCAACATATACACTACATGATATAGCACACTCCTCAAACTGGCTTCGGCTTTCAAATTGGCTTTTTACGGTGAGAACCGAATTCTCGCACACCGATCCAATCCTATGTTCCATCACTTCTCTATTTATGGGCCTAAGTAAAACCAAGGCATTCCCTTATGAACAATCCTCACTAATTGCTGATACAATGCAATTGAGCAGTAGCAGAGTAGATTTGTGTAATATGATTCTCCATGCAGCTTGAACACTGAACTGACCATTGAAAATTATGGAAGCACTGTACAGATGTTTGATCCACTAAGGGAATCATGAGCATTGCAAATGGACCGAGTCCACACGGGGACACGTCACAAGGGTTGGGGTGAACGATTGTCAATAGAACACCCGAACCACAAGGCTATCCGATATGGCTCTGAACGCTTTGTTCAACATATACACTACATGATATAGCACACTCCTCAAACTGGCTTCGGCTTTCGCTTTGGCTTTTTACGGTGAGAACCAAATTCTCGCACACCGATCCAATCCTATGTTCCATCACTTCTCCATTTATGGGCCTAAGTAAAACCAAGGCATTCCCTTATGAACAATTCACACAAATTGCTGATACAATGCAATTGAGCAGTAGCAGAGTAGATTTGTATAATATGATTCTCCATGCAGCTTGAACACTGAAGTGACCATTGAAAATTATGGAAGCACTGTACAGCTGTTTGATCCTTTAAGGGAATCATGAGCATTGCAAATGGACCGAGTCCACACGGGGACACGTACAAGGGTTGGGGTGAACGATTGTCAATAGAACACCCGAACCACAAGGCTATCCGATATGGCTCTGAACGCTTTGTTCAACATCTACACTACATGATATAGCAAACTCCCCAAATTGGCTTCGGCTTTCAAATTGGCTTTTTACGGTGAGAACCAAATTCTCGCACACCGATCCAATCCTATGTTCCATCAATTCTTCATTTATGAACCTAGGTAAAACCAAGGCATTCCCTTATGAACAATCCACACTAATTGCTGATACAATGCAATTGAGCAGTAGCAGAGTAGATTTGTATAATATGATTCTCCATGCAGCTTGAACACTGAACTGACGATTGAATATTATGGAAGCACTGTACAGCTGTTTGATCCGCTAAGGGAATCATGAGCATTGCAAATGGACCGAGTCCACACGGGGACACGTACAAGGGTTGGGGTGAACGATTGTCAATAGAACACCCGAACCACAAGGCTATCCGATATGGCTCTGAACGCTTTGTTCAACATATACACTACATGATATAGCACACTCCCCGACTTGGCTTCGGCTTTCAAATTGGCTTTTTACGGTGAGAACCAAATTCTCGCACACCGATCCAATCCTATGTTCCATCAATTCTCCATTTATGGGCGTAAGTAAAACCAAGGCATTCCCATATGAACAATTCACACAAATTGCTGATACAATGCAATTGAGCAGTAGCAGAGTAGATTTGTATAATATGATTCTCCATGCAGCTTGAACACTGAAGTGACCATTGAAAATGATGGAAGCACTGTACAGCTGTTTGATCCTTTAAGGGAATCATGAGCATTGCAAATGGACCGAGTCCACACGGGGACACGTACAAGGGTTGGGGTGAACGATTGTCAATAGAACACCCGAACCACAAGGCTATCCGATATGGCTCTGAACGCTTTGTTCAACATATACACTACATGATATAGCACACTCCCCGAACAGGCTTCGGCTTTCAAATTATCTTTTTACGGTGAGAACCAAATTCTCGCACACCGATCCAATCCTATGATCCATCACTTCTCCATTCATGGGCCTAAGTAAAACCAAGTCATTCGCTCATGAACAATCCTCACTAATTGCTGATACAATGCAATTGAGCAGTAGCAGAGTAGATTTGTATGATATGATTCTCCATGCAGCTTGAACACTGAAGTGACCATTGAAAATTCTGGAAGCACTGTACAGCTGTTTGATCCACTAAGGGAATCATGAGCATTGCAAATGGACCGAGTCCACACGGGGACACGTACAAGGGTTGGGGTGAACGATTGGCAATAGAACACCCGAACCACAAGGCTATCCGATATGGCTCTGAACGCTTTGTTCAACATATACACTACATGATACAGCCAACTCCCCGAACTGGCTTCGGCTTTCAAATTGGCTTTTTACGGTGAGAACCAAATTCTCGCACACCGATCCAATCCTATGTTCCATCACTTCTCCATTTATGGGCCTAAGTAAAACCAAGGCATTCCCTTATGAACAATCCACACTAATTGCTGATACAATGCAATTGAGCAGTAGCAGAGTAGATTTGTATAATATGATTCTCCATGCAGCTTGAACACTGAACTGACCATTGAAAATGATGGAAGCACTGTACAGCTGTTTGATCCTTTAAGGGAATCATGAGCATTGCAAATGGACCGCGTCCACACGGGGACACGTACAAGGGTTGGGGTGAACGATTGTCAATAGAACACCCGAACCACAAGGCTATCCGATATGGCTCTGAACGCTTTGTTCAACATATACACTACATGATATAGCACACTCCCCGAACAGGCTTCGGCTTTCAAATTATCTTTTTACGGTGAGAACCAAATTCTCGCACACCGATCCAATCCTATGATCCATCAATTCTCCATTTATGGGCCTAAGTAAAACCAAGGCATTCCCTTATGATCAATCCACACTAATTGCTGATACAATGCAATTGAGCAGTAGCAGAGTAGATTTGTATAATATGATTCTCCATGCAGCTTGAACACTGAACTGACCATTGAAAATGATGGAAGCACTGTACAGCTGTTTGATCCCCTAAGGGAATCATGAGCATTGCAAATGGACCGAGTCCACACGGGGACACGTACAAGGGTTGGGGTGAACGATTGTCAATAGAACACCCGAACCACAAGGCTATCCGATATGGCTCTCAACGCTTTGTTCAACATCTACACTACATGATACAGCCAACTCCCCGAATTGGCTTCGGCTTTCAAATTGGCTTTTTATGGTGAGAACCAAATTCTCGCACACCGATCCAATCCTATGTTCCATCACTTCTCCATTTATGGGCCTAAGTAAAACCAAGACATGCCCTTATGAACAATCCACACTAATTGCTGATACAATGCAATTGAGCAGTAGCAGAGTAGATTTGTATAATATGATTCTCCATGCAGCTTGAACACTGAAGTGACCATTGAAAATTATGGAAGCACTGTACAGCTGTTTGATCCCCTAAGGGAATCATGAGCATTGCAAATGGACCGAGTCCACACGGGGACACGTACAAGGGTTGGGGTGAACGATTGTCAATAGTACACCCGAACCACAAGGCTATCCGATATGGCTCTGAACGCTTTGTTCAACATATACACTACATGATATAGCACACTCCCCAAACTGGCTTCTGCTTTCAAATTGGCTTTTTACGGTGAGAACCAAATTCTCGCACACCGATCCAATCCTATGTTCCATCACTTCTCCATTTATGGGCCTAAGTAAAACCAAGGCATTCCCTTATGAACAATCCACACAAATTGCTGATACAATGCAATTGAGCAGTAGCAGAGTAGATTTGTATAATATGATTCTCCATGCAGCTTGAACCCTGAACTGACCATTGAAAATTATGGAAGCACTGTACAGCTGTTTGATCCACTAAGGGAATCATGTGAATTGCAAATGGACCGAGTCCACACGGGGACACGTACAAGGGTTGGGGTGAACGATTGTCAATAGAACACCCGAACCACAAGGCTATCCGATATGGCTCTGAACGCTTTGTTCAACATATACACTACATGATACAGCCAAATCCCCGAAATGGCTTCGGCTTTCAAATTGGCTTTTTAAGGTGAGAAACAAATTCTCGCACACCGATCCAATCCTATGTTCCATCACTTCTTTATTTATGGGCCTAAGTAAAACCAAGGCATTCCCTTATGAACAATCCACACGAATTGCTGATACAATGCAATTGAGCAGTAGCAGAGTAGATTTGTATAATATGATTCTCCATGCAGCTTGAACACTGAACTGACCATTGAAAATTCTGGAAGCACTGTACAGCTGTTTGATCCACTAAGGGAATCATGAGCATTGCAAATGGACCGAGTCCACTCGGGGACACGAACAAGGGTTGGGGTGAACGATTGTCAATAGAACACCCGAACCACAAGGCTATCCGATATGGCTCTGAACGCTTTGTTCAACATATACACTACATGATATAGCACACTCCCCAAACTGGCTTCGGCTTTCAAATTGGCTTTTTACGGTGAGAAACAAAATTCTCGCACACCGATCCAATCCTATGTTCCATCACTTCTCCATTTATGGGCCTAAGTAAAACCAAGGCATTCCCATATGTTCAATCCACACAAATTGCTGATACAATGCAATTGAGCAGTAGCAGAGTAGATTTGTATAATATGATTCTCCATGCTGCTTGAACACTGAACTGACCATTGAAAGTTATGGAAGCACTGTACAGATGTTTGATCCTTTAAGGGAATCATGAGCATTGCAAATGGACCGAGTCCACACGGGGACACGTACAAGGGTTGGGGTGAACGATTGTCAATAGAACACCCGAACCACAAGGCTATCCGATATGGCTCTGAACGCTTTGTTCAACATATACACTACATGATATAGCACACTCCTCAAACTGGCTTCGGCTTTCAAATTGGCTTTTTACGGTGAGAACCAAATTCTCGCACACCGATCCAATCCTATGTTCCATCACTTCTCCATTTATGGGCCTAAGTAAAACCAAGGCATTCCCTTATGAACAATCCACACAAATTGCTGATACAATGCAATTGAGCAGTAGCAGAGTAGATTTGTATAATATGATTCTCCATGCAGCTTGAACACTGAAGTGACCATTGAAAATTATGGAAGCACTGTACAGCTGTTTGATCCCCTAAGGGAATCATGAGCATTGCAAATGGACCGAGTCCACACGGGGACAGGTACAAGGGTTGGGGTGAACGATTGTCAATAGAACACCCGAACCACAAGGCTAACCGATATGGCTCTGAACGCTTTGTTCAACATATACACTACATGATATAGCACACTCCCCAAACTGGCTTCGGCATTCAAATTGGCTTTTTACGGTGAGAACCAAATTCTCGCACACCGATCCAATCCTATGTTCCATCACTTCTCCATTTATGGGCGTAAGTAAAACCAAGGCATTCCCATATGAGCAATCCACACTAATTGCTGATACAATGCAATTGAGCAGTAGCAGAGTAGATTTGTATAATATGATTCTCCATGCAGCTTGAACACTGAAGTGACCATTGAAAATGATGGAAGCACTGTACAGCTGTTTGATCCCCTAAGGGAATCATGAGCATTGCAAATGGACCGAGTCCACACGGGGACACGTACAAGGGTTGGGGTGAACGATTGTCAATATAACACCAGAACCACAAGGCTATCCGATATGGCTCTGAACGCTTTGTTCAACATATACACTACATGATATAGCACACTCCTCAAACTGGCTTCGGCTTTCGCTTTGGCTTTTTACGGTGAAAACCAAATTCTCGCACACCGATCCAATCCTATGTTCCATCAATTCTCCATTTATGGGCCTAAGTAAAACCAAGGCATTCCCTTATGAACAATCCACACTAATTGCTGATACAATGCAATTGAGCAGTAGCAGAGTAGATTTGTATAATATGATTCTCCATGCAGCTTGAACACTGAAGTGACCATTGAAAATTATGGAAGCACTGTACAGCTGTTTGATCCCCTAAGGGAATCATGAGCATTGCAAATGGAGCGAAAACACACGGGACACGTCACAAGGGTTGGGGTGAACGATTGTCAATAGAACACCCGAACCACAAGGCTATCCGATATGGCTCTGAACGCTTTGTTCAACATATACACTACATGATATAGCACACTCCTCAAACTGGCTTCGGCTTTCAAATTGTTTTTTACGGTGAAAACAAAATTCTCGCACACCGATCCAATCCTATGTTCCATCAATTCTCCATTTATGGGCCTAAGTAAAACCAAGGCATTCCCTTATGAACAATCCACACAAAATGCTGATACAATGCAATTGAGCAGTAGCAGAGTAGATTTGTATAATATGATTCTCCATGCAGCTTGAACACTGAAGTGACCATTGAAAATTATGGAAGCACTGTACAGCTGTTTGATCCCCTAAGGGAATCATGAGCATTGCAAATGGACCGAGTCCACACGGGGACACGTACAAGGGTTGGGGTGAACGATTGTCAATAGAACACCCGAACCACAAGGCTATCCGATATGGCTCTGAACGCTTTGTTCAACATATACACTACATGATATAGCACACTCCCCAAACTGGCTTCGGCTTTCAAATTGGCTTCTTACGGTGAGAACCAAATTCTCGCACACCGATCCAATCCTATGTTCCATCACTTCTCCATTTATGGGCGTAAGTAAAACCAAGGCATTCCCATATGAACAATTCACACAAATTGCTGATACAATGCAATTGAGCAGTAGCAGAGTAGATTTGTATAATATGATTCTCCATGCAGCTTGAACACTGAAGTGACCATTGAAAATGATGGAAGCACTGTACAGCTGTTTGATCCGCCAAGGGAATCATGAGCATTGCAAATGGACCGAGTCCACACGGGGACACGTACAAGGGTTGGGGTGAACGATTGTCAATAGAACACCCGAACCACAAGGCTATCCCTTATGGCTCTGAACGCTTTGTTCAACATATACACTACATGATATAGCACACTCCCCAAACTGGCTTCGGCTTTCGCTTTGGCTTTTTAGGGTGAAAACCAAATTCTCGCACACCGATCCAATCCTATGTTCCATCAATTCTCCATTTATGGGCCTAAGTAAAACCAAGGCATTCCCTTATGAACAATCCACACAAATTGCTGATACAATGCAATTGAGCAGTAGCAGAGTAGATTTGTATAATATGATTCTCCATGCAGCTTGAACACTGAAGTGACCATTGAAAATTATGGAAGCACTGTACAGCTGTTTGATCCCCTAAGGGAATCATGAGCATTGCAAATGGACCGAGTCCACACGGGGACACGTCACAAGGGTTGGGGTGAACGATTGTCAATAGAACACCCGAACCACAAGGCTATCCGATATGGCTCTGAACGCTTTGTTCAACATATACACTACATGATATAGCACACTCCCCAAACTGGCTTCGGCTTTCAAATTGGCTTTTTACGGTGAGAACCAAATTCTCACACACCGATCCAATCCTACGTTCCAACACTTCTCCATTTATGGGCCTAAGTAAAACCAAGGCATTCCCTTATGAACAATCCACACTAATTGCTGATACAATGCAATTGAGCAGTAGCAGAGTAGATTTGTATAATATGATTCTCCATGCAGCTCGAACACTGAACTGACCATTGAAAATTATAGAAGCACTGTACAGCTTTTTGATCCACTAAGGGAATCATGAGCATTGCAAATGGACCGAGTCCACACGGGGACACGTACAAGGGTTGGGGTGAGCGATTGTCAATATAACACCCGAACCACAAGGCTATCCGATATGGCTCTGAACGCTTTGTTCAACATATACACTACATGATATAGCACACTCCTCAAACTGGCTTCGGCTTTCGCTTTGGCTTTTTACGGTGAAAACCAAATTCTCGCACACCGATCCAATCCTATGTTCCATCACTTCTCCATTTATGGGCCTAAGTAAAACCAAGGCATTCGCTCATGAACAATCCTCACTAATTGCTGATACAATGCAATTGAGCAGTAGCAGAGTAGATTTGTATAATATGATTCTCCATGCAGCTTGAACACTGAAGTGACCATTGAAAATGATGGAAGCACTGTACAGCTGTTTGATCCGCTAAGGGAATCATGAGCATTGCAAATGGACCGAGTCCACACGGGGACACGTACAAGGGTTGGGGTGAACGATTGTCAATATAACACCAGAACCACAAGGCTATCCGATATGGCTCTGAACGCTTTGTTCAACATATACACTACATGATATAGCACACTCCCCAAACTGGCTTCGGCTTTCAAATTGGCTTTTTACGGTGAGAAACAAATTCTCACACACCGAACCAACCCTACGTTCCAACACTTCTCCATTTATGGGCCTAAGTAAAACCAAGGCATTCCCTTATGAACAATCCACACAAATTGCTGATACAATGCAATTGAGCAGTAGCAGAGTAGATTTGTATAATATGATTCTCCATGCAGCTTGAACACTGAAGTGACCATTGAAAATGATGGAAGCACTGTACAGCTGTTTGATCCGCTAAGGGAATCATGAGCATTGCAAATGGACCGAGTCCACACGGGGACACGTACAAGGGTTGGGGTGAACGATTGTCAATATAACACCAGAACCACAAGGCTATCCGATATGGCTCTGAACGCTTTGTTCAACATATACACTACATGATATAGCACACTCCCCAAACTGGCTTCGGCTTTCAAATTGGCTTTTTACGGTGAGAAACAAATTCTCGCACACCGATCCAATCCTATGTTCCATCAATTCTCCATTTATGGGCCTAAGTTAAACCAAGGCATTCCCTTATGAACAATCCACACTAATTGCTGATACAATGCAATTGAGCAGTAGCAGAGTAGATTTGTATAATATGATTCTCCATGCAGCTTGAACACTGAAGTGACCATTGAAAATGATGGAAGCACTGTACAGCTGTTTGATCCACTAAGGGAATCATGAGCATTGCAAATGGACCGAGTCCACACGGGGACACGTACAAGGGTTGGGGTGAACGATTGGCAATAGAACACCCGAACCACAAGGCTATCCGATATGGCTCTGAACGCTTTGTTCAACATATACACTACATGATATAGCACACTCCCCAAACTGGCTTCGGCTTTCAAATTGGCTTTTTACGGTGAGAACCAAATTCTCACACACCGAACCAAACCTACGTTCCAACACTTCTCCATTTATGGGCGTAAGTAAAACCAAGGCATTCGCTCATGAACAATACACACTAATTGCTGATACAATGCAATTGAGCAGTGGCAGAGTAGATTTGTATAATATGATTCTCCATGCAGCTTGAACACTGAAGTGACCATTGAAAATGATGGAAGCACTGTACAGCTGTTTGATCCGCCAAGGGAATCATGAGCATTGCAAATGGACCGAGTCCACACGGGGACACGTACAAGGGTTGGGGTGAACGATTGTCAATAGAACATTCGAACCACAAGGCTATCCGATATGGCTCTGAACGCTTTGTTCAACATATACACTACATGATATAGCACACTCCTCAAACTGGCTTCGGCTTTCGCTTTGGCTTTTTAGGGTGAAAACCAAATTCTCGCACACCGATCCAATCCTATGTTCCATCAATTCTCCATTTATGGGCCTAAGTAAAACCAAGGCATTCCCTTATGAACAATCCACACAAATTGCTGATACAATGCAATTGAGCAGTAGCAGAGTAGATTTGTATAATATGATTCTCCATGCAGCTTGAACACTGAAGTGACCATTGAAAATTATGGAAGCACTGTACAGCTGTTTGATCCCCTAAGGGAATCATGAGCATTGCAAATGGACCGAGTCCACACGGGGACACGTCACAAGGGTTGGGGTGAACGATTGTCAATAGAACACCCGAACCACAAGGCTATCCGATATGGCTCTGAACGCTTTGTTCAACATATACACTACATGATATAGCACACTCCCCAAACTGGCTTCGGCTTTCAAATTGGCTTTTTACGGTGAGAACCAAATTCTCACACACCGATCCAATCCTACGTTCCAACACTTCTCCATTTATGGGCCTAAGTAAAACCAAGGCATTCCCTTATGAACAATCCACACTAATTGCTGATACAATGCAATTGAGCAGTAGCAGAGTAGATTTGTATAATATGATTCTCCATGCAGCTCGAACACTGAACTGACCATTGAAAATTATAGAAGCACTGTACAGCTTTTTGATCCACTAAGGGAATCATGAGCATTGCAAATGGACCGAGTCCACACGGGGACACGTACAAGGGTTGGGGTGAGCGATTGTCAATATAACACCCGAACCACAAGGCTATCCGATATGGCTCTGAACGCTTTGTTCAACATATACACTACATGATATAGCACACTCCTCAAACTGGCTTCGGCTTTCGCTTTGGCTTTTTAGGGTGAAAACCAAATTCTCGCACACCGATCCAATCCTATGTTCCATCAATTCTCCATTTATGGGCCTAAGTAAAACCAAGGCATTCCCTTATGAACAATCCACACAAAATGCTGATACAATGCAATTGAGCAGTAGCAGAGTAGATTTGTATAATATGATTCTCCATGCAGCTTGAACACTGAAGTGACCATTGAAAATTATGGAAGCACTGTACAGCTGTTTGATCCCCTAAGGGAATCATGAGCATTGCAAATGGACCGAGTCCACACGGGGACACGTCACAAGGGTTGGGGTGAACGATTGTCAATAGAACACCCGAACCACAAGGCTATCCGATATGGCTCTGAACGCTTTGTTCAACATATACACTACATGATATAGCACACTCCCCAAACTGGCTTCGGCTTTCAAATTGGCTTTTTACGGTGAGAACCAAATTCTCACACACCGATCCAATCCTACGTTCCAACACTTCTCCATTTATGGGCCTAAGTAAAACCAAGGCATTCCCTTATGAACAATCCACACTAATTGCTGATACAATGCAATTGAGCAGTAGCAGAGTAGATTTGTATAATATGATTCTCCATGCAGCTCGAACACTGAACTGACCATTGAAAATTATAGAAGCACTGTACAGCTTTTTGATCCACTAAGGGAATCATGAGCATTGCAAATGGACCGAGTCCACACGGGGACACGTACAAGGGTTGGGGTGAGCGATTGTCAATATAACACCCGAACCACAAGGCTATCCCATATGGCTCTGAACGCTTTGTTCAACATATACACTACATGATATAGCACACTCCTCAAACTGGCTTCGGCTTTCAAATTGGCTTTTTACGGTGAAAACCAAATTCTCGCACACCGATCCAATCCTATGTTCCATCACTTCTCCATTTATGGGCCTAAGTAAAACCAAGGCATTCGCTCATGAACAATCCTCACTAATTGCTGATACAATGCAATTGAGCAGTAGCAGAGTAGATTTCTATAATATGATTCTCCATGCAGCTTGAACACTGAACTGACCATTGAAAATTATGGAAGCACTGTACAGCTGTTTGATCCGCTAAGGGAATCATGAGCATTGCAAATGGACCGAGTCCACACGGGGACACGTACAAGGGTTGGGGTGAACGATTGTCAATAGAACACCCGAACCACAAGGCTATCCGATATGGCTCTGAACGCTTTGTTCAACATATACACTACATGATATAGCACACTCCCCAAACTGGCTTCGGCTTTCAAATTGGCTTTTTACGGTGAGAAACAAATTCTCACACACCGAACCAACCCTACGTTCCAACACTTCTCCATTTATGGGCCTAAGTAAAACCAAGGCATTCCCTTATGAACAATCCACACAAATTGCTGATACAATGCAATTGAGAAGTAGCAGAGTAGATTTGTATAATATGATTCTCCATGCAGCTTGAACACTGAAGTGACCATTGAAAATGATGGAAGCACTGTACAGCTGTTTGATCCGCTAAGGGAATCATGAGCATTGCAAATGGACCGAGTCCACACGGGGACACGTACAAGGGTTGGGGTGAACGATTGTCAATATAACACCAGAACCACAAGGCTATCCGATATGGCTCTGAACGCTTTGTTCAACATATACACTACATGATATAGCACACTCCCCAAACTGGCTTCGGCTTTCAAATTGGCTTTTTACGGTGAGAAACAAATTCTCGCACACCGATCCAATCCTATGTTCCATCACTTCTCCATGTATGGGCCTAAGTATAACTAAGGCATTCCCTTATGAACAATCCACACTAATTGCTGATACAATGCAATTGAGCAGTAGCAGAGTAGATTTGTATAATATGATTCTCCATGCAGCTTGAACACTGAAGTGACCATTGAAAATTATGGAAGCACTGTACAGCTGTTTGATCCCCTAAGGGAATCATGAGCATTGCAAATGGACCGAGTCCACACGGGGACACGTACAAGGGTTGGGGTGAACGATTGTCAATAGAACACCCGAACCACAAGGCTATCCCTTATGGCTCTGAACGCTTTGTTCAACATATACACTACATGATATAGCACACTCCCCAAACTGGCTTCGGCTTTCAAATTGGCTTTTTACGGTGAGAACCAAATTCTCACACACCGAACCAAACCTACGTTCCAACACTTCTCCATTTATGGGCGTAAGTAAAACCAAGGCATTCGCTCATGAACAATACACACTAATTGCTGATACAATGCAATTGAGCAGTGGCAGAGTAGATTTGTATAATATGATTCTCCATGCAGCTTGAACACTGAAGTGACCATTGAAAATTATGGAAGCACTGTACAGCTGTTTGATCCACTAAGGGAATCATGAGCATTGCAAATGGACCGAGTCCACACGGGGACACGTACAAGGGTTGGGGTGAACGATTGTCAATATAACACCAGAACCACAAGGCTATCCGATATGGCTCTGAACGCTTTGTTCAACATATACACTACATGATATAGCACACTCCCCAAACTGGCTTCGGCTTTCAAATTGGCTTTTTACGGTGAGAACCAAATTCTCACACACCGAACCAAACCTACGTTCCAACACTTCTCCATTTATGGGCGTAAGTAAAACCAAGGCATTCGCTCATGAACAATACACACTAATTGCTGATACAATGCAATTGAGCAGTGGCAGAGTAGATTTGTATAATATGATTCTCCATGCAGCTTGAACACTGAAGTGACCATTGAAAATTATGGAAGCACTGTACAGCTGTTTGATCCACTAAGGGAATCATGAGCATTGCAAATGGACCGAGTCCACACGGGGACACGTACAAGGGTTGGGGTGAACGATTGTCAATATAACACCAGAACCACAAGGCTATCCGATATGGCTCTGAACGCTTTGTTCAACATATACACTACATGATATAGCACACTCCCCAAACTGGCTTCGGCTTTCAAATTGGCTTTTTACGGAGAGAAACAAATTCTCGCACACCGATCCAATCCTATGTTCCATCAATTCTCCATTTATGGGCCTAAGTAAAACCAAGGCATTCCCTTATGAACAATCCACACAAATTGCTGATACAATGCAATTGAGCAGTAGCAGAGTAGATTTGTATAATATGATTCTCCATGCAGCTTGAACACTGAACTGACCATTGAAAATTATGGAAGCACTGTACAGCTGTTTGATCCCCTAAGGGAATCATGAGCATTGCAAATGGACCGAGTCCACACGGGGACACGTACAAGGGTTGGGGTGAACGATTGTCAATAGAACACCCGAACCACAAGGCTATCCGATATGGCTCTGAACGCTTTGTTCAACATATACACTACATGATATAGCACACTCCCCAAACTGGCTTCGGCTTTCAAATTGGCTTTTTACGGTGAGAAACAAATTCTCGCACACCGATCCAATCCTATGTTCCATCACTTCTCCGATTTTGGGCGTAAGTAAAACCAAGGCGTTCCCTTATGAACAATCCACACAAATTCCTGATACAATGCAATTGAGCAGTAGCAGAGTAGATTTGTATAATATGATTCTCCATGCAGCTCGAACACTGAACTGACCATTGAAAATGATGGAAGCACTGTACAGCTGTTTGATCCACTAAGGGAATCATGAGCATTGCAAATGGACCGAGTCCACACGGGGACACGTACAAGGGTTGGGGTGAACGATTGTCAATAGAACACCCGAACCACAAGGCTATCCGATATGGCTCCAAACGCTTCGTTCAACATATACACTACATGATATAGCACACTCCCCAAACAGGCTTCGGCTTTCAAATTGGCTTTTTACGGTGGGAACCAAATTCTCGCACACCGATCCAATCCTATGTTCCATCAATTCTCCATTCATTTGTCTAAGTAAAACCAAGGCATTCCCTTATGAACAATCCACACAAATTGCTGATACAATGCAATTGAGCAGTGGCAGAGTAGATTTGTATAATATGATTCTCCATGCAGCTTGAACACTGAACTGACCATTGAAAATGATGGAAGCACTGTACAGCTGTTTGATCCACTAAGGGAATCATGAGCATTGCAAATGGACCGAGTCCACACGGGGACACGTACAAGGGTTGGGGTGAACGATTGTCAATATAACACCCGAACCACAACGCTATCCCATATGGCTCTGAACGCTTTGTTCAACATATACACTACATGATATAGCACACTCCCCAAACTGGCTTCGGCTTTCAAATTGGCTTTTTACGGTGAGAAACAAATTCTCGCACACCGATCCAATCCTATGTTCCATCACTTCTCCATTTATGGGCCTAAGTATAACTAAGGCATTCCCATATGATCAGTCCACACAAATTGCTGATACAATGCAATTGAGCAGTAGCAGAGTAGATTTCTATAATATGATTCTCCATGCAGCTTGAACACTGAACTGACCATTGAAAATTATGGAAGCACTGTACAGCTGTTTGATCCCCTAAAAGAATCATGAGCATTGCAAATGGACCGAGTCCACACGGGGACACGTACAAGGGTTGGGGTGAACGATTGTCAATAGAACACCCGAACCACAAGGCTATCCGATATGGCTCTGAACGCTTTGTTCAACATATACACTACATGATATAGCACACTCCCCAAACTGGCTTCGGCTTTCAAATTGGCTTTTTACGGTGAGAAACAAATTCTCGCACACCGATCCAATCCTATGTTCCATCACTTCTCCGATTTTGGGCGTAAGTAAAACCAAGGCGTTCCCTTATGAACAATCCACACAAATTCCTGATACAATGCAATTGAGCAGTAGCAGAGTAGATTTGTATAATATGATTCTCCATGCAGCTTGAACACTGAAGTGACCATTGAAAATGATGGAAGCACTGTACAGCTGTTTGATCCACTAAGGGAATCATGAGCATTGCAAATGGACCGAGTCCACACGGGGACACGTACAAGGGTTGGGGTGAACGATTGTCAATAGAACACCCGAACCACAAGGCTATCCGATATGGCTCCAAACGCTTTGTTCAACATATACACTACATGATATAGCACACTCCCCAAACAGGCTTCGGCTTTCAAATTGGCTTTTTACGGTGAGAAACAAATTCTCGCACACCGATCCAATCCTATGTTCCATCACTTCTCCATTCATTTGTCTAAGTAAAACCAAGGCATTCCCTTATGAACAATCCACACAAATTGCTGATACAATGCAATTGAGCAGTAGCAGAGTAGATTTGTATAATATGATTCTCCATGCAGCTTGAACACTGAACTGACCATTGAAAATGATGGAAGCACTGTACAGCTGTTTGATCCACTAAGGGAATCATGAGCATTGCAAATGGACCGAGTCCACACGGGGACACGTACAAGGGTTGGGGTGAACGATTGTCAATATAACACCCGAACCACAAGGCTATCCGATATGGCTCTGAACGCTTTGTTCAACATATACACTACATGATATAGCACACTCCCCAAACTGGCTTCGGCTTTCAAATTGGCTTTTTAAGGTGAGAAACAAATTCTCGCACACCGATCCAATCCTATGTTCCATCACTTCTCCATGTATGGGCCTAAGTATAACTAAGGCATTCCCATATGATCAGTCCACACAAATTGCTGATACAATGCAATTGAGCAGTAGCAGAGTAGATTTCTATAATATGATTCTCCATGCAGCTTGAACACTGAAGTGACCATTGAAAATGATGGAAGCACTGTACAGCTGTTTGATCCACTAAGGGAATCATGTGAATTGCAAATGGACCGAGTCCACACGGGGACACGTACAAGGGTTGGGGTGAACGATTGTCAATAGAACACCCGAACCACAAGGCTATCCCATATGGCTCTGAACGCTTTGTTCAACATATACACTACATGATATAGCACACTCCCCAAACTGGCTTCGGCTTTCAAATTGGCTTCTTACGGTGAGAAACAAATTCTCGCACACCGATCCAATCCTATGTTCCATCACTTCTCCATTTATGGGCCTAAGTATAACTAAGGCATTCCCATATGATCAATCCACACAAATTGCTGATACAATGCAATTGAGCAGTAGCAGAGTAGATTTGTATAATATGATTCTCCATGCAGCTTGAACACTGAACTGAACATTGCAAATTCTAGAAGCACTGTACAGCTGTTTGATCCCCTAAGGGAATCATGAGCATTGCAAATGGACCGAGTCCACACGGGGACACGTACAAGGGTTGGGGTGAACGATTGTCAATAGAACACCCGAACCACAAGGCTATCCGATATGGCTCTGAACGCTTTGTTCAACATATACACTACATGATAGAGCACACTCCCCAAACTGGCTTCGGCTTTCAAATTGGCTTCTTACGGTGAGAACCAAATTCTCGCACACCGATCCAATCCTATGTTCCATCACTTCTCCATTTATGGGCCTAAGTAAAACCAAGGCATTCCCTTATGAACAATCCACACAAATTGCTGATACAATGCAATTGAGCAGTAGCAGAGTAGATTTGTATAATATGATTCTCCATGCAGCTTGAACACTGAACTGAACATTGCAAATTCTAGAAGCACTGTACAGCTGTTTGATCCCCTAAGGGAATCATGAGCATTGCAAATGGACCGAGTCCACACGGGGACACGTACAAGGGTTGGGGTGAACGATTGTCAATAGAACACCCGAACCACAAGGCTATCCGATATGGCTCTGAACGCTTTGTTCAACATATACACTACATGATATAGCACACTCCCCAAACTGGCTTCGGCTTTCAAATTGGCTTTTTACGGTGAGAACCAAATTCTCGCACACCGATCCAATCCTATGTTCCATCACTTCTCCATTCATTTGTCTAAGTAGAACCAAGTAAATCCCTTATGAAAAATCAACACAAATTGCTGATACAATGCAATTGAGCAGTAGCAGTGTAGATTTGTATAATATGATTCTCCATGCAGCTTGAACACTGAACTGACCATTGAAAATTATGGAAGCACAGTACAGCTGTTTGATCCCCTAAGGGAATCATGAGCATTGCAAATGGACCGAGTCCACACGGGGACACGTACAAGGGTTGGGGTGAACGATTGTCAATAGAACACCCGAACCACAAGGCTATCCGATATGGCTCTGAACGCTTTGTTCAACATATACACTACATGATATAGCACACTCCCCAAACTGGCTTCGGCTTTCAAATTGGCTTTTTACGGTGAGAAACAAATTCTCGCACACCGATCCAATCCTATGTTCCATCACTTCTCCATTCATTTGTCTAAGTAGAACCAAGTAAATCCCTTATGAAAAATCAACACAAATTGCTGATACAATGCAATTGAGCAGTAGCAGTGTAGATTTGTATAATATGATTCTCCATGCAGCTTGAACACTGAACTGACCATTGAAAATTATGGAAGCACAGTACAGCTGTTTGATCCCCTAAGGGAATCATGAGCATTGCAAATGGACCGAGTCCACACGGGGACACGTACAAGGGTTGGGGTGAACGATTGTCAATAGAACACCCGAACCACAAGGCTATCCGATATGGCTCTGAACGCTTTGTTCAACATATACACTACATGATAGAGCACACTCCCCAAACTGGCTTCGGCTTTCAAATTGGCTTTTTACGGTGAGAAACAAATTCTCGCACACCGATCCAATCCTATGTTCCATCACTTCTCCATTTATGGGCCTAAGTATAACTAAGGCATTCCCATATGATCAATCCACACAAATTGCTGATACAATGCAATTGAGCAGTAGCAGAGTAGATTTGTATAATATGATTCTCCATGCAGCTTGAACACTGAACTGACCATTGAAAATTATGGAAGCACTGTACAGCTGTTTGATCCGCTAAGGGAATCATGAGCATTGCAAATGGACCGAGTCCACACGGGGACACGTACAAGGGTTGGGGTGAACGATTGTCAATAGAACACCCGAACCACAAGGCTATCCGATATGGCTCTGATCGCTTTGTTCAACATATACACTACATGATATAGCACACTCCCCAAACTGGCTTCGGCTTTCAAATTGGCTTCTTACGGTGAGAACCAAATTCTCGCACACCGATCCAATCCTATGTTCCATCACTTCTCCATTTATGGGCCTAAGTAAAACCAAGGCATTCCCTTATGAACAATCCACACAAATTGCTGATACAATGCAATTGAGCAGTAGCAGTGTAGATTTGTATAATATGATTCTCCATGCAGCTTGAACACTGAACTGACCATTGAAAATTATGGAAGCACAGTACAGCTGTTTGATCCCCTAAGGGAATCATGAGCATTGCAAATGGACCGAGTCCACACGGGGACACGTACAAGGGTTGGGGTGAACGATTGTCAATAGAACACCCGAACCACAAGGCTATCCGATATGGCTCTGAACGCTTTGTTCAACATATACACTACATGATATAGCACACTCCCCAAACTGGCTTCGGCTTTCAAATTGGCTTTTTACGGTGAGAAACAAATTCTCGCACACCGATCCAATCCTATGTTCCATCACTTCTCCATTCATTTGTCTAAGTAGAACCAAGTAAATCCCTTATGAAAAATCAACACAAATTGCTGATACAATGCAATTGAGCAGTAGCAGTGTAGATTTGTATAATATGATTCTCCATGCAGCTTGAACACTGAACTGAACATTGAAAATTATGGAAGCACAGTACAGCTGTTTGATCCCCTAAGGGAATCATGAGCATTGCAAATGGACCGAGTCCACACGGGGACACGTACAAGGGTTGGGGTGAACGATTGTCAATAGAACACCCGAACCACAAGGCTATCCGATATGGCTCTGAACGCTTTGTTCAACATATACACTACATGATAGAGCACACTCCCCAAACTGGCTTCGGCTTTCAAATTGGCTTTTTACGGTGAGAAACAAATTCTCGCACACCGATCCAATCCTACGTTCCATCACTTCTCCATTCATTTGTCTAAGTAGAACCAAGTAAATCCCTTATGAAAAATCAACACAAATTGCTGATACAATGCAATTGAGCAGTAGCAGTGTAGATTTGTATGATATGATTCTCCATGCAGCTTGAACACTGAACTGAACATTGAAAATTATGGAAGCACAGTACAGCTGTTTGATCCCCTAAGGGAATCATGAGCATTGCAAATGGACCGAGTCCACACGGGGACACGTACAAGGGTTGGGGTGAACGATTGTCAATAGAACACCCGAAGCACAAGGCTATCCGATATGGCTCTGAACGCTTTGTACAACATATACACTACATGATAGAGCACACTCCCCAAACTGGCTTCGGCTTTCAAATTGGCTTCTTACGGTGGGAACCAAATTCTCGCACACCGATCCAATCCTATGTTCCATCACTTCTCCATTTATGGGCCTAAGTAAAACCAAGGCATTCCCTTATGAACAATCCACACAAATTCCTGATACAATGCAATTGAGCAGTAGCAGTGTAGATTTGTATAATATGATTCTCCATGCAGCTTGAACACTGAACTGACCATTGAAAATTATGGAAGCACAGTACAGCTGTTTGATCCCCTAAGGGAATCATGAGCATTGCAAATGGACCGAGTCCACACGGGGACACGTACAAGGGTTGGGGTGAACGATTGTCAATAGAACACCCGAACCACAAGGCTATCCCATATGGCTCTGAACGCTTTGTTCAACATATACACTACATGATATAGCACACTCCCCAAACTGGCTTCGGCTTTCAAATTGGCTTTTTACGGTGAGAAACAAATTCTCGCACACCGATCCAATCCTATGTTCCATCACTTCTCCATTCATTTGTCTAAGTAGAACCAAGTAAATCCCTTATGAAAAATCAACACAAATTGCTGATACAATGCAATTGAGCAGTAGCAGATTAGATTTGTATAATATGATTCTCCATGCAGCTTGAACACTGAACTGACCATTGAAAATTATGGAAGCACTGTACAGCTGTTTGATCCCCTAAGGGAATCACGAGCATTGCAAATGGACCGAGTCCACACGGGGACACGTACAAGGGTTGGGGTGAACGATTGTCAATAGAACACCCGAACCACAAGGCTATCCGATATGGCTCTGAACGCCTTGTTCAACATATACACTACATGATATAGCACACTCCCCAAACTGGCTTCGGCTTTCAAATTGGCTTCTTACGGTGAGAAAAAAATTCTCGCACACCGATCCAATCCTATGTTCCATCACTTCTCCATTTATGGGCCTAAGTATAACTAAGGCATTCCCATATGATCAATCCACACAAATTGCTGATACAATGCAATTGAGCAGTAGCAGAGTAGATTTGTATAATATGATTCCCCATGCAGCTTGAACACTGAACTGAACATTGCAAATTCTAGAAGCACTGTACAGCTGTTTGATCCCCTAAGGGAATCATGAGCATTGCAAATGGACCGAGTCCACACGGGGACACGTACAAGGGTTGGGGTGAACGATTGTCAATAGAACACCCGAACCACAAGGCTATCCGATATGGCTCTGATCGCTTTGTTCAACATATACACTACATGATATAGCACACTCCCCAAACTGGCTTCGGCTTTCAAATTGGCTTCTTACGGTGAGAACCAAATTCTCGCACACCGATCCAATCCTATGTTCCATCACTTCTCCATTTATGGGCCTAAGTAAAACCAAGGCATTCCCTTATGAACAATCCACACAAATTGCTGATACAATGCAATTGAGCAGTAGCAGTGTAGATTTGTATAATATGATTCTCCATGCAGCTTGAACACTGAACTGACCATTGAAAATTATGGAAGCACAGTACAGCTGTTTGATCCCCTAAGGGAATCATGAGCATTGCAAATGGACCGAGTCCACACGGGGACACGTACAAGGGTTGGGGTGAACGATTGTCAATAGAACACCCGAACCACAAGGCTATCCCATATGGCTCTGAACGCTTTGTTCAACATATACACTACATGATATAGCACACTCCCCAAACTGGCTTCGGCTTTCAAATTGGCTTTTTACGGTGAGAAACAAATTCTCGCACACCGATCCAATCCTATGTTCCATCACTTCTCCATTCATTTGTCTAAGTAGAAACAAGTAAATCCCTTATGAAAAATCAACACAAATTGCTGATACAATGCAATTGAGCAGTAGCAGATTAGATTTGTATAATATGATTCTCCATGCAGCTTGAACACTGAACTGACCATTGAAAATTATGGAAGCACAGTACAGCTGTTTGATCCCCTAAGGGAATCATGAGCATTGCAAATGGACCGAGTCCACACGGGGACACGTACAAGGGTTGGGGTGAACGATTGTCAATAGAACACCCGAACCACAAGGCTATCCCATATGGCTCTGAACGCTTTGTTCAACATATACACTACATGATATAGCACACTCCCCAAACTGGCTTCGGCTTTCAAATTGGCTTTTTACGGTGAGAAACAAATTCTCGCACACCGATCCAATCCTATGTTCCATCACTTCTCCATTCATTTGTCTAAGTAGAACCAAGTAAATCCCTTATGAAAAATCAACACAAATTGCTGATACAATGCAATTGAGCAGTAGCAGAGTACATTTGTATATGATTCTCCATGCAGCTTGAACACTGAACTGACCATTGAAAATGATGGAAGCACAGTACAGCTGTTTGATCCCCTAAGGGAATCATGAGCATTGCAAATGGACCGAGTCCACACGGGGACACGTACAAGGGTTGGGGTGAACGATTGTCAATAGAACACCCGAACCACAAGGCTATCCGATATGGCTCTGAACGCTTTGTTCAACATATACACTACATGATAGAGCACACTCCCCAAACTGGCTTCGGCTTTCAAATTGGCTTCTTACGGTGAGAACCAAATTCTCGCACACCGATCCAATCCTATGTTCCATCACTTCTCCATTTATGGGCCTAAGTAAAACCAAGGCATTCCCTTATGAACAATCCACACTAATTGCTGATACAATGCAATTGAGCAGTAGCAGAGTAGATTTGTATAATATGATTCTCCATGCAGCTTGAACACTGAACTGACCATTGAAAATTATGGAAGCACAGTACAGCTGTTTGATCCCCTAAGGGAATCATGAGCATTGCAAATGGACCGAGTCCACACGGGGACACGTACAAGGGTTGGGGTGAACGATTGTCAATAGAACACCCGAACCACAAGGCTATCCGATATGGCTCTGAACGCTTTGTTCAACATATACACTACATGATAGAGCACACTCCCCAAACTGGCTTCGGCTTTCAAATTGGCTTCTTACGGTGAGAAACAAATTCTCGCACACCGATCCAATCCTATGTTCCATCACTTCTCCATTTATGGGCCTAAGTAAAACCAAGGCATTCCCTTATGAACAATCCACACAAATTCCTGATACAATGCAATTGAGCAGTAGCAGAGTAGATTTGTATAATATGATTCTCCATGCAGATTGAACACTGAACTGACCATTGAAAATTATGGAAGCACAGTACAGCTGTTTGATCCCCTAAAGGAATCATGAGCATTGCAAATGGACCGAGTCCACACGGGGACACGTACAAGGGTTGGGGTGAACGATTGTCAATAGAACACCCGAACCACAAGGCTATCCGATATGGCTCTGAACGCTTTGTTCAACATATACACTACATGATAGAGCACACTCCCCAAACTGGCTTCGGCTTTCAAATTGGCTTTTTACGGTGAGAACAAATTCTCACACACCGATCCAATCCTATGTTCCATCACTTCTCCATTTATGGGCCTAAGTAAAACCAAGGCATTCCCTTATGAACAATCCACACAAATTGCTGATACAATGCAATTGAGCAGTAGCGGAGTAGATTTGTATAATATGATTCTCCATGCAGCTTGAACACTGAACTGACCATTGAAAATTATGGAAGCACAGTACAGCTGTTTGATCCCCTAAGGGAATCATGAGCATTGCAAATGGGCCGAGTCCACACGGGGACACGTACAAGGGTTGGGGTGAACGATTGTCAATAGAACACCCGAACCACAAGGCTATCCGATATGGCTCTGATCGCTTTGTTCAACATATACACTACATGATATAGCACACTCCCCAAACTGGCTTCGGCTTTCAAATTGGCTTCTTACGGTGAGAAACAAATTCTCGCACACCGATCCAATCCTATGTTCCATCACTTCTCCATTTATGGGCCTAAGTAAAACCAAGGCATTCCCTTATGATCAATCCACACAAATTGCTGATACAATGCAATTGAACAGTAGCAGTGTAGATTTGTATAATATGATTCTCCATGCAGCTTGAACACTGAACTGACCATTGAAAGTTATGGAAGCACAGTACAGCTGTTTGATCCCCTAAGGGAATCATGAGCATTGCAAATGGACCGAGTCCACACGGGGACACGTACAAGGGTTGGGGTGAACGATTGTCAATAAAACACCCGAACCACAAGGCTATCCGATATGGCTCTGAACGCTTTGTTCAACATATACACTACATGATAGAGCACACTCCCCAAACTGGCTTCGGCTTTCAAATTGGCTTTTTACGGTGAGAAAAAATTCTCGCACACCGATCCAATCCTATGTTCTATCACTTCTCCATTCATTTGTCTAAGTAGAACCAAGTAAATCCCTTATGAAAAATCAACACAAATTGCTGATACAATGCAATTGAGCAGTAGCAGAGTAGATTTGTATAATATGATTCTCCATGCAGCTTGAACACTGAACTGACCATTGAAAATTATGGAAGCACTGTACAGCTGTTTGATCCACTAAGGGAATCACGAGCATTGCAAATGGACCGAGTCCACACGGGGACACGTCACAAGGGTTGGGGTGAACGATTGTCAATAGAACACCCGAACCACAAGGCTATCCCATATGGCTCTGAACGCTTTGTTCAACATATACACTACATGATATGGCACACTCCCCAAACTGGCTTCGGCTTTCAAATTGGCTTCTTACGGTGAGAAACAAATTCTCGCACACCGATCCAATCCTATGTTCCATCACTTCTCCATTTATGGGCCTAAGTAAAACCAAGGCATTCCCTTATGAACAATCCACACTAATTGCTGATACAATGCAATTGAGCAGTAGCAGAGTAGATTTGTATAATATGATTCTCCATGCAGCTTGAACACTGAACTGACCATTGAAAATGATGGAAGCACTGTACAGCTGTTTGATCCCCTAAGGGAATCATGAGCATTGCAAATGGACCGAGTCCACACGGGGACACGTACAAGGGTTGGGGTGAACGATTGTCAATATAACACCCGAACCACAAGGCTATCCGATATGGCTCTGAACGCTTTGTTCAACATATACACTACATGATAGAGCACACTCCCCAAACTGGCTTCGGCTTTCAAATTGGCTTCTTACGGTGAGAACCAAATTCTCGCACACCGATCCAATCCTATGTTCCATCACTTCTCCATTTATGGGCCCAAGTAAAACCAAGGCATTCCCTTATGAACAATCCACACAAATTGCTGATACAATGCAATAGAGCAGTAGCAGAGTAGATTTGTATAATATGATTCTCCATGCAGATTGAACACTGAACTGACCATTGAAAATTATGGAAGCACAGTACAGCTGTTTGATCCCCTAAGGGAATCATGAGCATTGCAAATGGACCGAGTCCACACGGGGACACGTACAAGGGTTGGGGTGAACGATTGTCAATAGAACACCCGAACCACAAGGCTATCCCATATGGCTCTGAACGCTTTGTTCAACATATACACTACATGATATAGCACACTCCCCAAACTGGCTTCGGCTTTCAAATTGGCTTCTTACAGTGAGAAAACAATTCTCGCACACCGATCCAATCCTATGTTCCATCACTTCTCCATTCATTTGTCTAAGTAGAACCAAGTAAATCCCTTATGAAAAATCAACACAAATTGCTGATACAATGCAATTGAGCAGTAGCAGATTAGGTTTGTATAATATGATTCTCCATGCAGCTTGAACACTGAACTGACCATTGAAAATGATGGAAGCACTGTACAGCTGTTTGATCCCCTAAGGGAATCATGAGCATTGCAAATGGACCGAGTCCACACGGGGACACGAACAAGGGTTGGGGTGAACGATTGTCAATAGAACACCCGAACCACAAGGCTATCCGATATGGCTCTGAACGCTTTGTTCAACATATACACTACATGATAGAGCACACTCCCCAAACTGGCTTCGGCTTTCAAATTGGCTTCTTACGGTGAGAAACAAATTCTCGCACACCGATCCAATCCTATGTTCCATCACTTCTCCATTTATGGGCCTAAGTAAAACCAAGGCATTCCCTTATGAACAATCCACACAAATTGCTGATACAATGCAATAGAGCAGTAGCAGAGTAGATTTGTATAATATGATTCTCCATGCAGCTTGAACACTGAAGTGACCATTGAAAATTATGGAAGCACAGTACAGCTGTTTGATCCCCTAAGGGAATCATGAGCATTGCAAATGGACCGAGTCCACACGGGGACACGTACAAGGGTTGGGGTGAACGATTGTCAATAGAACACCCGAACCACAAGGCTATCCGATATGGCTCTGAACGCTTTGTTCAACATATACACTACATGATAGAGCACACTCCCCAAACTGGCTTCGGCTTTCAAATTGGCTTTTTACGGTGAGAACCAAATTCTCGCACACCGATCCAATCCTATGTTCCATCACTTCTCCATTTATGGGCCTAAGTAAAACCAAGGCATACCCTCATGAACAATCCACACTAATTGCTGATACAATGCAATTGAGCAGTAGCAGAGTAGATTTGTATAATATGATTCTCCATGCAGCTTGAACACTGAACTGACCATTGAAAATTCTGGAAGCACTGTACAGCTGTTTGTTCCCCTAAGGGAATCATGAGCATTGCAAATGCACCGAGTCCACACGGGGACACGTACAAGGGTTGGGGTGAACGATTGTCAATATAACACCCGAACCACAAGGCTATCCCATATGGCTCTGAACGCTTTGTTCAACATATACACTACATGATATAGCACACTCCCCAAACTGGCTTCGGCTTTCAAATTGGCTTCTTACGGTGAGAACCAAATTCTCGCACACCGATCCAATCCTATGTTCCATCACTTCTCCATTTATGGGCCTAAGTAAAACCAAGGCATTCCCTTATGAACAATCCACACTAATTGCTGATACAATGCAATTGAGCAGTAGCAGAGTAGATTTGTATAATATGATTCTCCATGCAGCTTGAACACTGAACTGACCATTGAAAATTATGGAAGCACAGTACAGCTGTTTGATCCCCTAAGGGAATCATGAGCATTGCAAATGGACCGAGTCCACACGGGGACACGTACAAGGGTTGGGGTGAACGATTGTCAATAAAACACCCGAACCACAAGGCTATCCGATATGGCTCTGAACGCTTTGTTCAACATATACACTACATGATAGAGCACACTCCCCAAACTGGCTTCGGCTTTCAAATTGGCTTTTTACGGTGAGAAAAAATTCTCGCACACCGATCCAATCCTATGTTCCATCACTTCTCCATTCATTTGTCCAAGTAGAACCAAGTAAATCCCTTATGAAAAATCAACACAAATTGCTGATACAATGCAATTGAGCAGTAGCAGATTAGATTTGTATAATATGATTCTCCATGCAGCTTGAACACTGAACTGACCATTAAAAATGATGGAAGCACTGTACAGCTGTTTGATCCCCTAAGGGAATCATGAGCATTGCAAATGGACCGAGTCCACACGGGGACACGTACAAGGGTTGGGGTGAACGATTGTCAATAGAACACCCGAACCACAAGGCTATCCCATATGGCTCTGAACGCTTTGTTCAACATATACACTACATGATAGAGCACACTCCCCAAACTGGCTTCGGCTTTCAAATTGGCTTTTTACGAGGAGAAAAAATTCTCGCACACCGATCCAATCCTATGTTCCATCACTTCTCCATTCATTTGTCTAAGTAGAACCAAGTAAATCCCTTATGAAAAATCAACACAAATTGCTGATACAATGCAATTGAGCAGTAGCAGAGTAGATTTGTATAATATGATTCTCCATGCAGCTTGAACACTGAACTGACCATTGAAAATTATGGAAGCACAGTACAGCTGTTTGATCCCCTAAGGGAATCATGAGCATTGCAAATGGACCGAGTCCACACGGGGACACGTACAAGGGTTGGGGTGAACGATTGTCAATAGAACACCCGAACCACAAGGCTATCCCATATGGCTCTGAACGCTTTGTTCAACATATACACTACATGATATAGCACACTCCCCAAACTGGCTTCGGCTTTCAAATTGGCTTCTTACGGTGAGAACCAAATTCTCGCACACCGATCCAATCCTATGTTCCATCACTTCTCCATTTATGGGCCTAAGTAAAACCAAGGCATTCCCTTATGAACAATCCACACAAATAACTCATACATTGCAATTGAGCAGTAGCAGTGTAGATATGTATAATATGATTCTGCATGCAGCTTGAACACTGAACTGAACATTGAAAATTATGGAAGCACTGTACAGCTGTTTGTTCCACTAAGGGAATCATGAGCATTGCAAATGGACCGAGTCCACACGGGGACACGTACAAGGGTTGGGGTGAACGATTGTCAATAGAACACCCGAACCACAAGGCTATCCCATATGGCTACGAACGCTTTGTTCAACATATACACTACATGATATAGCACACTCCCCAAACTGGCTTCGGCTTTCAAATTGGCTTCTTACGGTGAGAACCAAATTCTCGCACACCGATCCAATCCTATGTTCCATCACTTCTCCATTTATGGGCCTAAGTATAACTAAGGCATTCCCATATGATCAATCCACACAAATTCCTGATACAATGCAATTGAGCAGTAGCAGAGTAGATTTGTATAATATGATTCTCCATGCAGCTTGAACACTGAACTGACCATTGAAAATTATGGAAGCACAGTACAGCTGTTTGATCCCCTAAGGGAATCATGAGCATTGCAAATGGACCGAGTCCACACGGGGACACGTACACGGGTTGGGGTGAACGATTGTCAATAGAACACCCGAACCACAAGGCTATCCGATATGGCTCTGAACGCTTTGTTCAACATATACACTACATGATATAGCACACTCCCCAAACTGGCTTCGGCTTTCAAATTGGCTTTTTACGGTGAGAAAAAATTCTCGCACACCGATCCAACCCTACGTTCCATCATTTCTCAATTTATGGGCCTAAGTAAAACCAAGGCATTCCCTTATGAACAATCCACACAAATTGCTGATACAATGCAATTGAGCAGTAGCAGAGTAGATTTGTATAATATGATTCTCCATGCAGCTTGAACACTGAACTGACCATTGAAAATGATGGAAGCACTGTACAGCTGTTTATCCACTAAGGGAATCATGAGCATTGCAAATGGACCGAGTCCACACGGGGACACGTACAAGGGTTGGGGTGAACGATTGTCAATAGAACATCCGAACCACAAGGCTATCCGATATGGCTCTGAACGCTTTGTTCAACATCTACACTACATGATATAGCACACTCCCCAAACTGGCTTCGGCTTTCAAATTGGCTTTTTACAGTGAGAACAAAATTCTCGCACACCGATCCAATCCTATGTTCCATCACTTCTCCATGTATGGGCCTAAGTAAAACCAAGGCATTCCCTTATGAACAATCCACAAAATTGCTCATACAATGCAATAGAGCAGTAGCAGATTAGATTTGTATAATATGATTCTCCATGCAGCTTGAACACTGAAGTGACCATTGAAAATTATGGAAGCAATGTACAGCTGTTTGATCCCCTAAGGGAATCATGAGCATTGCAAATGGACCGAGTCCACACGGGGACACGTACAAGGGTTGGGGTGAACGATTGTCAATAGAACACCCGAACCACAAGGCTATCCGATATGGCTCTGAACGCTTTGTTCAACATATACACCACATGATATAGCACACTCCTCGCACTGGCTCCGGCATTCAAATTGGCTTTTTACGGTGAGAACCAAATTCTCATACACCGATCCAATCCTATGTTCCATCACTTCTCCATTTATGGGCCTAAGTAAAACCAAGGCATTCCCTTATGAACAATCCACACAAATTGCTCATAAAATGCAATTGAGCAGTAGCAGAGTAGATTTGTATAATATGATTCTCCATGCAGCTTGAACACTGAACTGACCATTGAAAATGATGGAAGCACTGTACAGCTGTTTGATCCCCTAAGGGAATCATGAGCATTGCAAATGGACCGAGTCCACACGGGGACACGTACAAGGGTTGGGGTGAACGATTGTCAATAGAACACCCGAACCACAAGGCTATCCCATATGGCTCTGAACGCTTTGTTCAACATATACACTACATGATATAGCACACTCCCCAAACTGGCTTCGGCTTTCAAATTGGCTTTTTACAGTGAGAACCAAATTCTCGCACACCGATCCAATCCTATGTTCCATCACTTCTCCATTTATGGGCCTAAGTAAAACCAAGGCATTCCCTTATGAACAATCCACACAAATAACTCATACATTGCAATTGAGCAGTAGCAGTGTAGATGTGTATAATATGATTCTCCATGCAGCTTGAACACTGAACTGAACATTCCAAATTCTAGAAGCACTGTACAGCTGTTTGTTCCCCTAAGGGAATCATGAGCATTGCAAATGGACCGAGTCCACACGGGGACACGTACAAGGGTTGGGGTGAACGATTGTCAATAGAACACCCGAACCACAAGGCTATCCGATATGGGTCTGAACGCTTTGTTCAACATATACACTACATGATATAGCACACTCCCCAAACTGGCTTCGGCTTTCAAATTGGCTTTTTACGGTGAGAAAAAATTCTCGCACACCGATCCAATCCTATGTTCCATCACTTCTCCATTTATGGGCCTAAGTAAAACCAAGGCATTCCCATATGATCAATCCACACAAATTGCTGATACAATGCAATAGAGCAGTAGCAGAGTAGATTTGTATAATATGATTCTCCATGCAGCTTGAACACTGAACTGACCATTGAAAATTATGGAAGCACTGTACAGCTGTTTGATCCCCTAAGGGAATCATGAGCATTGCAAATGGACCGAGTCCACACGGGGACACGTACAAGGGTTGGGGTGAACGATTGTCAATAGAACACCCGAACCACAAGGCTATCCGATATGGCTCTGAACGCTTTGTTCAACATATACACTACATGATATAGCACACTCCCCAAACTGGCTTCGGCTTTCAAATTGGCTTTTTACAGTGAGAACAAAATTCTCGCACACCGATCCAATCCTATGTTCCATCACTTCTCCATGTATGGGCCTAAGTAAAACCAAGGCATTCCCTTATGAACAATCCACAAAATTGCTCATACAATGCAATAGAGCAGTAGCAGATTAGATTTGTATAATATGATTCTCCATGCAGCTTGAACACTGAACTGACGATTGAAAATTATGGAAGCAATGTACAGCTGTTTGATCCCCTAAGGGAATCATGAGCATTGCAAATGGACCGAGTCCACACGGGGACACGTACAAGGGTTGGGGTGAACGATTGTCAATAGAACACCCGAACCACAAGGCTATCCGATATGGCTCTGAACGCTTTGTTCAACATATACACCACATGATATAGCACACTCCTCGCACTGGCTCCGGCATTCAAATTGGCTTTTTACGGTGAGAACCAAATTCTCATACACCGATCCAATCCTATGTTCCATCACTTCTCCATTTATGGGCCTAAGTAAAACCAAGGCATTCCCTTATGAACAATCCACACAAATTGCTCATAAAATGCAATTGAGCAGTAGCAGAGTAGATTTGTATAATATGATTCTCCATGCAGCTTGAACACTGAACTGACCATTGAAAATTATGGAAGCACAGTACAGCTGTTTGATCCCCTAAGGGAATCATGAGCATTGCAAATGGACCGAGTCCACACGGGGACACGTACAAGGGTTGGGGTGAACGATTGTCAATAGAACACCCGAACCACAAGGCTATCCCATATGGCTCTGAACGCTTTGTTCAACATATACACTACATGATATAGCACACTCCCCAAACTGGCTTCGGCTTTCAAATTGGCTTTTTACAGTGAGAACCAAATTCTCGCACACCGATCCAATCCTATGTTCCATCACTTCTCCATTTATGGGCCTAAGTAAAACCAAGGCATTCCCTTATGAACAATCCACACAAATAACTCATACATTGCAATTGAGCAGTAGCAGTGTAGATGTGTATAATATGATTCTCCATGCAGCTTGAACACTGAACTGAACATTGCAAATTCTAGAAGCACTGTACAGCTGTTTGTTCCCCTAAGGGAATCATGAGCATTGCAAATGGACCGAGTCCACACGGGGACACGTACAAGGGTTGGGGTGAACGATTGTCAATAGAACACCCGAACCACAAGGCTATCCGATATGGGTCTGAACGCTTTGTTCAACATATACACTACATGATATAGCACACTCCCCAAACTGGCTTCGGCTTTCAAATTGGCTTTTTACGGTGAGAAAAAATTCTCGCACACCGATCCAATCCTATGTTCCATCACTTCTCCATTTATGGGCCTAAGTAAAACCAAGGCATTCCCATATGATCAATCCACACAAATTGCTGATACAATGCAATAGAGCAGTAGCAGAGTAGATTTGTATAATATGATTCTCCATGCAGCTTGAACACTGAACTGACCATTGAAAATTATGGAAGCACTGTACAGCTGTTTGATCCCCTAAGGGAATCATGAGCATTGCAAATGGACCGAGTCCACACGGGGACACGTACAAGGGTTGGGGTGAACGATTGTCAATAGAACACCCGAACCACAAGGCTATCCGATATGGCTCTGAACGCTTTGTTCAACATATACACTACATGATATAGCACACTCCCCAAACTGGCTTCGGCTTTCAAATTGGCTTTTTACGGGGAGAAAAAATTCTCGCACACCGATCCAACCCTACGTTCCATCACTTCTCCATTTATGGGCCTAATTAAAACCAAGGCATTCCCTCATGAACAATCCACACAAATTGCTGATACAATGCAATTGAGCAGTAGCAGAGTAGATTTGTATAATATGATTCTCCATGCAGCTTGAACACTGAACTGACCATTGAAAATTATGGAAGCACTGTACAGCTGTTTGATCCCCTAAGGGAATCATGAGCATTGCAAATGGACCGAGTCCACACGGGGACACGTACAAGGGTTGGGGTGAACGATTGTCAATAGAACACCCGAACCACAAGGCTATCCGATATGGCTCTGAACGCTTTGTTCAACATATACACTACATGATATAGCACACTCCTCAAAATGGCTCCGGCTTTCAAATTGGTTTTTACGGTGAAAACCAAATTCTCGCACACCGATCCAATCATATGTTCCATCACTTCTCCATTTATCGGCCTAAGTAAAACCAAGGCATTCCCTTATGAACAATCCACACAAATTGCTGATACAATGCAATTGAGCAGTAGCAGTGTAGATTTGTATAATATGATTCTCCATGCAGCTTGAACACTGAACTGACCATTGAAAATTCTGGAAGCACTGTACAGCTGTTTGATCCCCTAAGGGAATCATGAGCATTGCAAATGGACCGAGTCCACACGGGGACACGTACAAGGGTTGGGGTGAACGATTGTCAATAGAACATCCGAACCACAAGGCTATCCGATATGGCTCTGAACGCTTTGTTCAACATATACACTACATGATATAGCACACTCCCCAAACTGGCTTCGGCTTTCAAATTGGCTTTTTACGGTGAGAAACAAATTCTCGCACACCGATCCAATCCTATGTTCCATCACTTCTCCATTTATGGGCCTAAGTAAAACCGAGGCATTCGCTGATGAACAATGTACACAAATTGCTGATGCAATGCAATTGAGCAGTAGCAGAGTAGATTTGTATAATATGATTCTCCATGCAGCTTGAACACTGAAGTGACCATTGAAAATTATGGAAGCAATGTACAGCTGTTTGATCCCCTAAGGGAATCATGAGCATTGCAAATGGACCGAGTCCACACGGGGACACGTACAAGGGTTGGGGTGAACGATTGTCAATAGAACACCCGAACCACAAGGCTATCCGATATGGCTCTGAACGCTTTGTTCAACATCTACACTACATGATATAGCACACTCCCCAAACTGGCTTCGGCTTTCAAATTGGCTTTTTACGGTGAGAACCAAATTCTCACACACCGATCCAATCCTATGTTCCATCACTTCTCCATGTATGGGCCTAAGTAAAACCAAGGCATTCCCTTATGAACAATCCACACAAATTACTCATACATTGCAATAGAGCAGTAGCAGAGTAGATTTGTATAATATGATTCTCCATGCAGCTTGAACACTGAAGTGACCATTGAAAATTATGGAAGCACTGTACAGCTGTTTGATCCCCTAAGGGAATCATGAGCATTGCAAATGGACCGAGTCCACACGGGGACACGTACAAGGGTTGGGGTGAACGATTGTCAATAGAACACCCGAACCACAAGGCTATCCCATATGGCTACGAACGCTTTGTTCAACATATACACTACATGATATAGCACACTCCCCAAACTGGCTTCGGCATTCAAATTGGCTTCTTACGGTGAGAACCAAATTCTCATACACCGATCCAATCCTATGTTCCATCACTTCTCCATTTATGGGCCTAAGTAAAACCAAGGCATTCCCTTATGAACAATCCACACAAATTGCTCATAAAATGCAATTGAGCAGTAGCAGATTAGATTTGTATAATATGATTCTCCATGCAGCTTGAACACTGAACTGACCATTGAAATATATGGAAGCACTGTACAGATGTTTGATCCCCTAAGGGAATCATGAGCATTGCAAATGGACCGAGTCCACACGGGGACACGTACAAGGGTTGGGGTGAACGATTGTCAATAGTACACCCGAACCACAAGACTATCCCATATGGCTCTGAACGCTTTGATCAACATATACACTACATGATATAGCACACTCCCCAAACTGGCTTCTGCTTTCAAATTGGCTTTTTACGGTGAGAAACAACATCTCGCACACCGATCCAATCCTATGTTCCATCACTTCTCCATTTATGGGCCTAAGTAAAACCAAGGCATTCCCTCATGAACAATCCACACAAATTGCTGATACAATGCAATTGAGCAGTAGCAGAGTAGATTTGTATAATATGATTCTCCATGCAGCTTGAACACTGAAGTGACCATTGAAAATTATGGAAGCACTGTACAGCTGTTTGATCCCCTAAGAGAATCATGAGCATTGCAAATGGACCGAGTCCACACGGGGACAAGTACAAGGGTCGGGGTGAACGATTGTCAATAGAACACCCGAACCACAAGACTATCCCATATGGCTCTGAACGCTTTGGTCAACATATACACTACATGATATAGCACACTCCCCAAATTGACTTCGGCTTTCAAATTGGCTTCTTACGGTGAGAAACAAATTCTCGCACACCGATCCAATCCTATGTTCCATCACTTCTCCATTTATGGTATTAATTTGAACCAAGGCATTCCCTTATGAACAATCCACACAAATTACTGATACAATGCAATTGAGCAGTAGCAGAGTAGATTTGTATAATATGATTCTCCATGCAGCTTGAACACTGAACTGACCATTGAAAATGATGGAAGCACTGTACAGCTGTTTGAACCCCTAAGGGAATCATGAGCATTGCAAATGGACCGAGTCCACACGGGGACACGTACAAGGGTTGGGGTGAACGATTGTCAATAGAACACCCGAACCACAAGGCTTTCCGATATGGCTCTGAACGCTTTGTTCAACATATACACTACATGATATAGCACACTCCCCAAATTGACTTCGGCTTTCAAATTGGCTTTTTACGGTGAGAATCAAATTCTCTCACATCGATCCAATCCTATGTTCCATCACTTCTCCATTTATGGGCCTAAGTAAAACCAAGGCATTCGCTGATGTACAATGTATACAAATTGCTGATACAATGCAATTGAGCAGTAGCAGAGTAGATTTTTATAATATGATTCTCCATGCAGCTTGAACACTGAACTGACCATTGAAAATTATGGAAGCACTGTACAGCTGTTTAATCCCCTAAGGGAATCATGAGCATTGCAAATGGACCGAGTCCACACGGGGACACGTACAAGGGTTGGGGTGAATGCTTGTCAATAGAGCACCCGAACCACAAGGCTATCCGATATGGCTCTGAACGCTTTGTTCAACATATACACTACATGATATAGCACACTCCCCAAACTGGCTTCGGCTTTCAAATTGGCTTTTTACGGTGAGAAACAAATTCTCGCACACCGATCCAATCCTATGTTCCATCACTTCTCCATTTATGAGCCTAAGTAAAACCAAGGCATTCCCTTATGAACAATGTACACAAATTGCTGATACAATGCAATTGAGCAGTAGCAGAGTAGATTTGTATAATATGATTCTCCATGCAGCTTGAACACTGAAGTGACCATTTAAAATTCTGGAAGCACTGTACAGCTGTTTGATCCCCTAAGGGAATCATGAGCATTGCAAATGGACCGAGTCCACACGGGACACGTACAAGGGTTGGGGTGAACGATTGTCAATAGAACACCCGAACCACAAGGCTATCCGATATGGCTCTGAACGCTTTGTTCAACATATACACTACATGATATAGCACACTCCCCAAACTGGCTTCGGCTTTCAAATTGGCTTTTTACGGTGAGAAACAAATTCTCGCACACCGATCCAATCCTATGTTCCATTATTTCTCCATTTATGGGCCTAAGTAAAACCAAGGCATTCGCTGATGTACAATGTACACACATTGCTGATACAATGCAATTGAGCAGTAGCAGAGTAGATTTGTATAATATGATTCTCCATGCAGCTTGAACACTGAACTGACCACTGAAAATGATGGAAGCACTGTACAGCTGTTTGATCCCCTAAGGGAATCATGAGCATTGCAAATGGACCGAGTCCACACGGGGACACGTACAAGGGTTGGGGTGAATGCTTGTCAATAGAACACCCGAACCACAAGGCTATCCGATATGGCTCTGAACGCTTTGTTCAACATATACACTACATGATATAGCACACTCCCCAAATTAACTTCGGCATTCAAATTGGCTTTTTACGGTGAGAAACAAATTCTCGCACACTGATCCAACCCTATGTTCCATCACTTCTCCATTTATGGGCCTAAGAAAAACCAAGGCATTCCCTTATGAACAATCCAAACAAATTACTGATACAATGCAATTGAGCAGTAGCAGAGTAGATTTGTATAATATGATTCTCCATGCAGCTTGAACACTGAACTGACCATTGAAAATTATGGAAGCACTGTACAGCTGTTTGATCCCCTAAGGGAATCATGAGCATTGCAAATGGACCGAGTCCACACGGGGACACGTACAAGGGTTGGGGTGAACGATTGTCAATAGAACACCCGAACCACAAGGCTATCCCATATGGCTCTGAACGCTTTGTTCAACATATACACTACATGATATAGCACACTCCCCAAATTGACTTCGGCTTTCAAATTGGCTTTTAACGGTGAGAACCAAATTCTCGCACACTGATCCAACCCTATGTTCCATCACTTCTCCATTTATGGGCCTAAGAAAAACCAAGGCATTCCCTTATGAACAATCCAAACAAATTACTGATACAATGCAATTGAGCAGTAGCAGAGTAGATTTGTATAATATGATTCTCCATGCAGCTTGAACACTGAACTGACCATTGAAAATTATGGAAGCACTGTACAGCTGTTTGATCCCCTAAGGGAATCATGAGCATTGCAAATGGACCGAGTCCACACGGGGACACGTACAAGGGTTGGGGTGAACGATTGTCAATAGAGCACCCGAACCACAAGGCTATCCGATATGGCTCTGAACGCTTTGTTCAACATATACACTACATGATATAGCACACTCCCCAAACTGGCTTCGGCTTTCAAATTGGCTTTTTACGGTGAGAAACAAATTCTCGCACACCGATCCAATCCTATGTTCCATAACTTCTCCATTTATTGGCCTAAGTAAAACCAAGGCATTCCCTTATGAACAATGTACACAAATTGCTGATACAATGCAATTGAGCAGTAGCAGAGTAGATTTGTATAATATGATTCTCCATGCAGCTTGAACACTGAAGTGACCATTTAAAATTCTGGAAGCACTGTACAGCTGTTTGATCCCCTAAGGGAATCATGAGCATTGCAAATGGACCGAGTCCACACGGGACACGTACAAGGGTTGGGGTGAACGATTGTCAATAGAACACCCGAACCACAAGGCTATCCGATATGGCTCTGAACGCTTTGTTCAACATATACACTACATGATATAGCACACTCCCCAAACTGGCTTCGGCTTTCAAATTGGCTTTTTACGGTGAGAAACAAATTCTCGCACACCGATCCAATCCTATGTTCCATTATTTCTCCATTTATGGGCCTAAGTAAAACCAAGGCATTCGCTGATGTACAATGTACACACATTGCTGATACAATGCAATTGAGCAGTAGCAGAGTAGATTTGTATAATATGATTCTCCATGCAGCTTGAACACTGAACTGACCACTGAAAATGATGGAAGCACTGTACAGCTGTTTGATCCCCTAAGGGAATCATGAGCATTGCAAATGGACCGAGTCCACACGGGGACACGTACAAGGGTTGGGGTGAATGCTTGTCAATAGAACACCCGAACCACAAGGCTATCCGATATGGCTCTGAACGCTTTGTTCAACATATACACTACATGATATAGCACACTCCCCAAATTAACTTCGGCATTCAAATTGGCTTTTTACGGTGAGAAACAAATTCTCGCACACTGATCCAACCCTATGTTCCATCACTTCTCCATTTATGGGCCTAAGAAAAACCAAGGCATTCCCTTATGAACAATCCAAACAAATTACTGATACAATGCAATTGAGCAGTAGCAGAGTAGATTTGTATAATATGATTCTCCATGCAGCTTGAACACTGAACTGACCATTGAAAATTATGGAAGCACTGTACAGCTGTTTGATCCCCTAAGGGAATCATGAGCATTGCAAATGGACCGAGTCCACACGGGGACACGTACAAGGGTTGGGGTGAACGATTGTCAATAGAACACCCGAACCACAAGGCTATCCCATATGGCTCTGAACGCTTTGTTCAACATATACACTACATGATATAGCACACTCCCCAAATTGACTTCGGCTTTCAAATTGGCTTTTAACGGTGAGAACCAAATTCTCGCACACCGATCCAACCCTATGTTCCATCACTTCTCCATTTATGGGCCTAAGTAAAACCAAGGCATTCGCTGATGTACAATGTACACAAATTGCTGATACAATGCAATTGAGCAGTAGCAGAGTAGATTTGTATAATATGATTCTCCATGCAGCTTGAAAACTGAACTGACCATTGAAAATTCTGGAAGCACTGTACAGCTGTTTGATCCACTAAGGGAATCATGAGCATTGCAAATGGACCGAGTCCACACGGGGACACGTACAAGGGTTGGGGTGAACGATTGTCAATAGAACACCCGAACCACAAGGCTATCCGATATGGCTCTGAACGCTTTGTTCAACATATACACTACATGATAGAGCACACTCCCCAAACTGGCTTCGGCTTTCAAATTGGCTTTTTACGGTGAGAAACAAATTCTCGCACACCGATCCAATCCTGTGTTCCATTATTTCTCCATTTATGGGCCTAAGTAAAACCAAGGCATTCCCTTATGAACAATCCACACAAATTGCTGATACAATGCAATTGAGCAGTAGCAGATTAGATTTGTATAATATGATTCTCCATGCAGCTTGAACACTGAAGTGACCATTGAAAATTCTGGAAGCAACGTAGAGCTCTTTGATCCCCTAAGGGAATCATGAGCATTGCAAATGGACCGAGTCCACACGGGACACGTACAAGGGTTGGGGTGAACGATTGTCAATATAACACCCGAACCACAAGGCTATCCGATATGGCTCTGAACGCTTTGTTCAACATATACACTACATGATATAGCACACTCCCCAAACTGGCTTCGGCTTTCAAATTGGCTTTTTACGGTGAGAAACAAATTCTCGCACACCTTTCCAATCCTATGTTCCATCACTTCTCCATTTATGGGCCTAAGTAAAACCAAGGCATTCGCTGATGTACAATGTACACACATTGCTGATACACGGCAATTGAGCAGTAGCAGAGTAGATTTGTATAATATGATTCTCCATGCAGCTTGAACACTGAACTGACCATTGAAAATTATGGAAGCACAGTACAGCTGTTTGATCCCCTAAGGGAATCATGAGCATTGCAAATGGACCGAGTCCACACGGGGACACGTACAAGGGTTGGGGTGAACGATTGTCAATAGAACACCCGAACCACAAGGCTATCCGATATGGGTCTGAACGCTTTGTTCAACATATACACTACATGATATAGCACACTCCCCAAACTGGCTTCGGCTTTCAAATTGGCTTTTTACGGTGAGAAACAAATTCTCGCACACCGATCCAATCCTATGTTCCATCACTTCTCCATTTATGGGCCTAAGTAAAACCAAGGCATTCCCTTATGAACAATCCACACAAATTACTGATACAATGCAATTGAGCAGTAGCAGAGTAGATTTGTATAATATGATTCTCCATGCAGCTTAAACACTGAACTGACCATTGAAAATTATGGAAGCACTGTACAGCTGTTTGATCCCCTAAGGGAATCATGAGCATTGCAAATGGACCGAGTCCACACGGGGACACGTACAAGGGTTGGGGTGAACGATTGTCAATAGAACACCCGAACCACAAGGCTATCCGATATGGGTCTGAACGCTTTGTTCAACATATACACTACATGATATAGCACACTCCCCAAACTGGCTTCGGCTTTCAAATTGGCTTTTTACGGTGAGAAACAAATTCTCGCACACCGATCCAACCCTATGTTCCATCACTTCTCCATTTATGGGCCTAAGTAAAACCAAGGCATTCGCTGATGTACAATGTACACAAATTGCTGATACAATGCAATTGAGCAGTAGCAGAGTAGATTTGTATAATATGATTCTCCATGCAGCTTGAACACTGAACTGACCATTGAAAATTATGGAAGCACTGTACAGCTGTTTGATCCCCTAAGGGAATCATGAGCATTGCAAATGGACCGAGTCCACACGGGGACACGTACAAAGGTTGGGGTGAACGATTGTCAATAGAACACCCGAACCACAAGGCTATCCGATATGGCTCTGAACGCTTTGTTCAACATATACACTACATGATATAGCACACTCCCCAAACTGGCTTCGGCTTTCAAATTGGCTTCTTACGGTGAGAAACAAATTCTCGCACACCGATCCAATCCTATGTTCCATCACTTCTCCATTTATGGGCCTAAGTAAAACCAAGGCATTCCCTTATGAACAATCCACACAAATTGCTGATACAATGCAATTGAGCAGTAGCAGAGTAGATTTGTATAATATGATTCTCCATGCAGCTTGAACACTGAAGTGACCATTGAGATTATTATTGAAGCACAGTACAGCTGTTTGATCCCCTAAGGGAATCATGAGCATTGCAAATGGACCGAGTCCACACGGGGACACGTACAAGGGTTGGGGTGAATGCTTGTCAATAGAACACCCGAACCACAAGGCTATCCGATATGGCTCTGAACGCTTTGTTCAACATATACACTACATGATATAGCACACTCCCCAAACTGGCTTCGGCTTTCAAATTGGCTTCTTACGGTGAGAAACAAATTCTCGCACACCGATCCAATCCTATGTTCCATCACTTCTCCATTTATGGGCCTAAGTAAAACCAAGGCATTCCCTTATGAAAAATCAACACAAATTGCTGATACAATGCAATTGAGCAGTAGCAGAGTAGATTTGTATAATATGATTCTCCATGCAGCTTGAACACTGAACTGACGATTGAAAATTATGGAAGCAATGTACAGCTGTTTGATCCCCTAAGGGAATCATGAGCAATGCCAATGGACCGAGTCCACACGGGGACACGTACAAGGGTTGGGGTGAACGATTGTCAATAGAACACCCGAACCACAAGGCTATCCGATATGGCTCCTAACGCTTTGTTCAACATATACACTACATGATATAGCACACTCCCCAAACTGGCTTCGGCTTTCAAATTGGCTTTTTACGGTGAGAACAAAATTCTCGCACACCGATCCAATCCTATGTTCCATCACTTCTCCATTTATGGGCCTAAGTAAAACCAAGGCATTCCCTTATGAACAATCCACACAAATTGCTGATACAATGCAATTGAGCAGTAGCAGAGTCGATTTGTATAATATGATTCTCCATGCAGCTTGAACACTGAACTGACCATTGAAAATGATGGAAGCACTGTACAGCTGTTTGATCCGCTAAGGGAATCATGAGCATTGCAAATGGACCGAGTCCACACGGGGACACGTACAAGGGTTGGGGTGAACGATTGTCAATAGAACACCCGAACCACAAGGCTATCCGATATGGCTCTGAACGCTTTGTTCAACATATACACTACATGATATAGCACACTCCCCAAAATGGCTTCGGCTTTCAAATTGGCTTTTTACGGTGAGAAACAAATTCTCGCACACCGATCCAATCCTATGTTCCATCACATCTCCATTTATGGGCCTAAGTAAAACCAAGGCATTCCCTCATGAACAATCCACACAAATTGCTCATACAATGCAATTGAGCAGTAGCAGAGTAGATTTGTATAATATGATTCTCCATGCAGCTTGAACACTGAAGTGACCATTGAAAATGATGGAAGCACAGTACAGCTGTTTGATCCCCTAAGGGAATCATGAGCATTGCAAATGGACCGAGTCCACACGGGGACACGTACAAGGGTTCGGTTGAACGATTGTCAATAGAACACCCGAACCACAAGGCTATCCGATATGGGTCTGAACGCTTTGTTCAACATATACACTACATGATATAGCACACTCCCCAAACTGGCTTCGCCTTTCAAATTGGCTTCTTACGGTGAGAAACAAATTCTCGCACACCGATCCAATCCTATGTTCCATCACTTCTCCATTTATGGGCCTAAGTAAAACCAAGGCATTCCCCTATGAACAATCCACACAAATTGCTGATACAATGCAATTGAGCAGTAGCAGATTAGATTTGTATAATATGATTCTCCATGCAGCTTGAACACTGAACTGACCATTGAAAATTATGGAAGCACTGTACAGCTGTTTGATCCCCTAAGGGAATCATGAGCATTGCAAATGGACCGAGTCCACACGGGGACACGTACAAGGGTTGGGGTGAACGATTGTCAATAGAACACCCGAACCACAAGGCTATCCGATATGGGTCTGAACGCTTTGTTCAACATATACACTACATGATATAGCACACTCCCCAAACTGGCTTCGGCTTTCAAATTGGCTTTTTACGGTGAGAAACAAATTCTCGCACACCGATCCAATCTTATGATCCATCACTTCTCCATTTATGGGCCTAAGTAAAACCAAGGCATTCCCTTATGAACAATCCACACAAATTGCTGATACAACGCAATTGAGCAGTAGCAGTGTAGATTTGTTTAATATGATTCTCCATGCAGCTTGAACACTGAACTGACCATTGAAATTTCTGGAAGCACTGTACAGCTGTTTGATCCCCTAAGGGAATCATGAGCATTGCAAATGGACCGAGTCCACACGGGGACACGTACAAGGGTTGGGGTGAACGATTGTCAATAGAACACCCGAACCACAAGGCTATCCGATATGGGTCTGAACGCTTTGTTCAACATATACACTACATGATATAGCACACTCCCTAAACTGGCTTCGGCTTTCAAATTGGCTTTTTACAGTGAGAACAAAATTCTCGCACACCGATCCAATCCATTGTTCCATCACTTCTCCATTTATGGGCCTAAGTAAAACCAAGGCATTCCCTTATGAACAATCCACACAAATTGCTGATACAATGCAATTGAGCAGTAGCAGAGTAGATTTGTATAATATGATTCTCCATGCAGCTTGAACACTGAAGTGACCATTGAAAATTATGGAAGCACTGTACAGCTGTTTGATCCGCTAAGAGAATCATGAGCATTGCAAATGGACCGAGTCCACACGGGGACACGTACAAGGGTTGGGGTGAACGATTGTCAATAGAACATCCGAACCACAAGGCTATCCGATATGGCTCTGAACGCTTTGTTCAACATATACACTACATGATATAGCACACTCCCCAAACTGGCTTCGGCTTCCAAATTGGCTTTTTACGGTGAGAACCAAATTCTCGCACACCGATCCAATCCTATGTTCCATCACTTCTCAATTTATGGGCCTAAGTAAAACCAAGGCATTCCCTTATGAACAATCCACACTAATTGCTAATACAATGCAATTGAGCAGTAGCAGAGTAGATTTGTATAATCTGATTCTCCATGCAGCTTGAACACTGAACTGACCATTGAAAATTCTGGAAGCACTGTACAGCTGTTTGATCCACTAAGGGAATCATGAGCATTGCAAATGGACCGAGTCCACACGGGGACACGTGCAAGGGTTGGGCTGAACGATTGTCAATAGAACACCCGAACCACAAGGCTATCCGGTATGGGTCTCAACGCTTTGTTCAACATATACACTACATGATATAGCACACTCCCCAAACTGGCTTCGGCTTTCAAATTGGCTTTTTACGGTGAGAACCAAATCCTCGCACACCGATCCAATCCTATGTTCCATCACTTCTCAATTTATGGACCTAAGTAAAACCAAGGCATTCCCTTATGAACAATCCACACTAATTGCTGATACAATGCAATTGAGCAGTAGCAGAGTAGATTTGTATAATCTGATTCTCCATGCAGCTTGAACACTGAACTGACCATTGAAAATTCTGGAAGCACTGTACAGCTGTTTGATCCACTAAGGGAATCATGAGCATTGCAAATGGACCGAGTCCACACGGGGACACGTGCAAGGGTTGGGCTGAACGATTGTCAATAGAACACCCGAACCACAAGGCTATCCGATATGGGTCTGAACGCTTTGTTCAACATATACACTACATGATATAGCACACTCCCCAAACTGGCTTCGGCTTTCAAATTGGCTTTTTACGGTGAGAACCAAATTCTCGCACACCGATCCAATCCTATGTTCCATCACTTCTCAATTTATGGGCCTAAGTAAAACCAAGGCATTCCCTTATGAACAATCCACACTAATTGCTGATACAATGCAATTGAGCAGTAGCAGAGTAGATTTGTATAATCTGATTCTCCATGCAGCTTGAACATTGAACTGACCATTGAAAATTCTGGAAGCACTGTACAGCTGTTTGATCCACTAAGGGAATCATGAGCATTGCAAATGGACCGAGTCCACACGGGGACACGTGCAAGGGTTGGGCTGAACGATTGTCAATAGAACACCCGAACCACAAGGCTATCCGGTATGGGTCTCAACGCTTTGTTCAACATATACACTACATGATATAGCACACTCCCCAAACTGGCTTCGGCTTCCAAATTGGCTTTTTACGGTGAGAACCAAATTCTCGCACACCGATCCAATCCTATGTTCCAACACTTCTCCATTTATGGGCCTAAGTAAAACCAAGGCATTCCCTTATGAACAATCCACACAAATTGCTGATACAATGCAATTGAGCAGTAGCAGAGTAGATTTGTATAATATGATTCTCCATGCAGCTTGAACACTGAACTGACCATTGAAAATTATGGAAGCACTGTACAGCTGTTTGATCCGCTAAGGGAATCATGAGCATTGCAAATGGACCGAGTCCACACGGGGACACGTACAAGGGTTGGGGTGAATGCTTGTCAATAGAACACCCGAAACACAAGGCTATCCCATATGGCTCTGAACGCTTTGTTCAACATATACACTACATGATATAGCACACTCCCCAAACTGGCTTCGGCTTTCAAATTGGCTTTTTACGGTGAGAACCAAATTCTCGCACACCGATCCAATCCTATGTTCCATCACTTCTCAATTTATGGGCCTAAGTAAAACCAAGGCATTCCCTTATGAACAATCCACACAAATTGCTGATACAATGCAATTGAGCAGTAGCAGAGTAGATTTGTTTAATATGATTCTCCATGCAGCTTGAACACTGAACTGACCATTGAAAATGATGGAAGCACTGTACAGCTGTTTGATCCCCTAAGGGAATCATGAGCATTGCAAATGGACCGAGTCCACACGGGGACACGTACAAGGGTTGGAGTGAACGATTGTCAATAGAACACCCGAACCACAAGGCTATGGGATATGGGTCTGAACGCTTTGTTCAACATATACACTACATGATATAGCACACTCCCCAAACTGGCTTCGGCTTTCAAATTGGCTTTTTACAGTGAGAACCAAATTCTCGCACACCGATCCAATCCTATGTTCCATCACTTCTCCATTTATGGGCCTAAGTAAAACCAAGGTATTCGCTGATGAACAATCCACACAAATTGCTGATACAATGCAATTGAGCAGTAGCAGAGTAGATTTGTATAATATGATTCTCCATGCAGCTTGAACACTGAACTGACCATTGAAAATTCTGGAAGCACTGTAGAGCTTTTTGATCCGCTAAGGGAATCATGAGCATTGCAAATGGACCGAGTCCACACGGGGACACGTACAAGGGTTGGGGTGAACGATTGTCAATAGAACACCCGAACCACAAGGCTATCCGATATGGCTCTGAACGCTTTGTTCATCATATACACTACATGATATAGCACACTCCCCAAACTGGCTTCGGCTTTCAAATTGGCTTCTTACGGTGGGAACCAAATTCTCGCACACCGATCCAATCCTATGTTCCATCACTTCTCCATTTATGGGCCTAAGTTCAACCAAAGCATTCGCTCATGAACAATCCACACAAATTGCTGATACAATGCAAATGAGCAGTAGCAGAGTAGATTTGTATAATATGATTCTCCATGCAGCTTGAACACTGAACTGACCATTGAAAATTATGGAAGCACTGTACAGCTGTTTGATCCCCTAAGGGAATCATGAGCATTGCAAATGGACCGAGTCCACACGGGGACACGTACAAGGGTTGGAGTGAACGAATGTCATTCGAACTACCGAACCACAGGGCTATCCGATATGGGTCTGAACGCTTTGTTCAACATATACACTACATGATATAGCACACTCCCTAAAATGGCTTCGGCTTTCAAATTGGCTTTTTACGGTGAGAAACAAATTCTCGCACACCGATCCAATCCTATGTTCCATCACTTCTCAATTTATGAGCCTAAGTAAAACCAAGGCATTCCCTTATGAACAATCCACACAAATTGCTGATACAATGCAATTGAGCAGTAGCAGAGTAGATTTGTTTAATATGATTCTCCATGCAGCTTGAACACTGAACTGACCATTGAAAATGATGGAAGCACTGTACAGCTGTTTGATCCCCTAAGGGAATCATGAGCATTGCAAATGGACCAGGTCCATACGGGGACACGTACAAGGGTTGGGGTGAACGATTGTCAATAGAACACCCGAACCACAAGGCTATCCGATATGGGTCTGAACGCTTTGTTCAACATATACACTACATGATATAGCACACTCCCCAAAATGGCTTCGGCTTTCAAATTGGCTTTTTACGGTGAGAAACAAATTCTCGCACACCGATCCAATCATATGTTCCATCACTTCTCCATTTATGGGCCTTAGTAAAACCAAGGCATTCCCTAATGAACAATCCACACAAATTGCTGATACAATGCAATTGAGCAGTAGCAGAGTAGATTTGTATAATATGATTCTCAATGCAGCTTGAACACTGAAGTGACCATTGAAAATTCTGGAAGCACTGTACAGCTGTTTGATCCCCTAAGGGAATCATGAGCATTGCAAATGGACCGAGTTCACACGGGGACACGTACAAGGGTTGGGTTGAACGATTGTCCATAGAACACCCGAACCACAAGGCTATCCGATATGGCTCTGAACGCTTTGTTCAACATATACACTACATGATATAGCACACTCCCCAAACTGGCTTCGGCTTTCAAATTGGCTTTTTACAGTGAGGACAAAATTCTCGCACACCGATCCAATCCTATGTTCCATCACTTCTCCATTTATGGGCCTAAGTAAAACCAAGGCATTCCCTTATGAACAATCCACACAAATTGCTGATACAATGCAATTGAGCAGTAGCAGAGTAGATTTGTATAATATGATTCTCCATGCAGCTTGAACACTGAACTGACCATTGAAAATGATGGAAGCACTGTACAGCTGTTTGATCCCCTAAGGGAATCATGAGCATTGCAAATGGACCGAGTCCACACGGGGACACGTACAAGGGTTGGGGTGAACGATTGTCAATAGAACACCCGAACCACAAGGCTATCCGATATGGGTCTGAACGCTTTGTTCAACATATACACTACATGATATAGCACACTCCCCAAACTGGCTTCGGCTTTCAAATTGGATTCTTACGGTGAGAACCAAATTCTCGCACACCGATCCAATCCTATGTTCCATCACTTCTCCATTTATGGGCCTAAGTAAAACCAAGGCATTCCCTTATGAACAATCCACACAAATTGCTGATACAATGCAATTGAGCAGTAGCAGAGTAGATTTGCATATTATGATTCTCAATGCAGCTTGAACACTGAAGTGACCATTGAAAATTATGGAAGCACTGTACAGATGTTTGATCCCCTAAGGGAATCATGAGCATTGCAAATGGACCGAGTCCACACGGGGACACGTACAAGGGTTGGGGTGAACGATTGTCAATAGAACACCCGAACCACAAGGCTATCCGATATGGGTCTGAACGCTTTGTTCAACATATACACTACATGATATAGCACACTCCCCAAACTGGCTTCGGCTTTCAAATTGGCTTCTTACGGTGAGAAACAAATTCTCGCACACCGATCCAATCCTATGTTCCATCACTTCTCCATGTATGGGCCTAAGTAAAACCAAGGCATTCTCTTATGAACAATCCACACAGGTTGCTCATACAATGCAATTGAGCAGTAGCAGAGTCGATTTGTATAATATGATTCTCCATGCAGCTTGAACACTGAAGTGACCATTGAAAATTATGGAAGCACTGTACAGCTGTTTGATCCCCTAAGGGAATCATGAGCATTGCAAATGGACCGAGTCCACACGGGGACACGTACAAGGGTTGGGGTGAACGATTGTCAATAGAACATCCGAACCAGAAGGCTATCCGATATGGCTCTGAACGCTTTGTTCAACATCTACACTACATGATATAGCACACTCCACAAACTGGCTTCGGCTTTCAAATTGGCTTTTTACGGTGAGAACCAAATTCTCGCACACCGATCCAATCCTATGTTCCAACACTTCTCCATTTATGGGCCTAAGTAAAACCAAGGCATTCCCTTATGAACAATCCACACAAATTGCTGATACAATGCAATTGAGCAGTAGCAGATTAGATTTGCATATTATGATTCTCAATGCAGCTTGAACACTGAAGTGACCATTGAAAATTCTGGAAGCACTGTACAGATGTTTGATCCCCTAAGGGAATCATGAGCATTGCAAATGGACCGAGTCCACACGGGGACACGTACAAGGGTTGGGGTGAACGATTGTCAATAGAACACCCGAACCACAAGGCTATCCGATATGGCTCTGAACGCTTTGTTCATCATATACACTACATGATATAGCACACTCCCCAAACTGGCATCGGCTTTCAAATTGGCTTTTTACGGTGAGAACCAAATTCTCGAGCACCGATCCAATCCTATGTTCCATCACTTCTCCATTTATGGGTCTAAGTAAAACCAAGGCATTCCCTCATGAACAATCCACACAAATTGCTCATACAATGCAATTGAGCAGTAGCAGAGTAGATTTGTATAATCTGTTTCTCCATGCAGCTTGAACACTGAACTGACCATTGAAAATTATGGAAGCACTGTACAGCTGTTTGATCCCCTAAGGGAATCATGAGCATTGCAAATGGACCGAGTCCACACGGGGACACGTACAAGGGTTGGGGTGAACGATTGTCAATAGAACACCCGAACCACAAGGCTATCCGATATGGGTCTGAACGCTTTGTTCAACATATACACTACATGATATAGCACACTCCCCAAACTGGCTTCGGCTTTCAAATTGGCTTCTTACGGTGAGAAACAAATTCTCGCACACCGATCCAATCCTATGTTCCATCACTTCTCCATTTATGGGCCTAAGTAAAACCAAGCCATTCCCTCATGAACAATCCACACAAATTGCTGATACAATGCAATTGAGCAGTAGCAGAGTAGATTTGTATAATATGATTCTCCATGCAGCTTGAACACTGAACTGACCATTGAAAATTCTGGAAGCACTGTACAGCTGTTTGATCCCCTAAGGGAATCATGAGCATTGTAAATAGACCGAGTCCACACGGGGACACGTACAAGGGTTGGGGTGAACGATTGTCAATAGAACACCCGAACCACAAGGCTATCCGATATGGGTCTGAACGCTTTGTTCAACATATACACTACATGATATAGCACACTCCCCAAACTGGCTTCGGCTTTCAAATTGGTTTTTAGGGTGAGAACCAAATTCTCGCACACCGATCCAATCCTATGTTCCATCACTTCTCCATTTATGGGCCTAAGTAAAACCAAGGCATTCCCTCATGAACAATCTACACAAATTGCTGATACAATGCAATTGAGCAGTAGCAGAGTAGATTTGTTTAATATGATTCTCCATGCAGCTTGAACACTGAACTGACTATTGAAAATGATGGAAGCACTGTACAGCTGTTTGATCCCCTAAGGGAATCATGAGCATTGCAAATGGACCGAGTCCACACGGGGACACGTCACAAGGGTTGGGGTGAACGATTGTCAATAGAACATCCGAACCACAAGGCTATCCGATATGGCTCTGAACGCTTTGTTCAACGTATACACTACATGATATAGCACACTCCCCAAACTGGCTTCGGCTTTCAAATTGGCTTTTTTACGGTGAGAACCAAATTCTCGCACACCGATCCAATCCTATGTTCCATCACTTCTCCATTTATGGGCCTAAGTAAAACCAAGGCTTTCCCTCATGTACAATACACACAAATTGCTCATACAATGCAATTGAGCAGTAGCAGAGTAGATTTGTATAATATGATTCTCCATGCAGCTTGAACACTGAAGTGACCATTGAAAATTATGGAAGCACTGTACAGCTGTTTGATCCCCTAAGGGAATCATGTGCATTGCAAATGGACCGAGTCCACACGGGGACACGTACAAGGGTTGGGGTGAACGATTGTCAATAGAACACCCGAACCACAAGGCTATCCGATATGGCTCTGAACGCTTTGTTCAACATATACACTACATGATATAGCACACTCCCCAAACTGGCTTCGGCTATCAAATTGGCTTTTTACGGTGAGAACCAAATTCTCGCACACAGATCCAATCCTATGTTCCAACACTTCGCCATTTATGGGCCTAAGTAAAACCAAGACATTCCCATGTGATCAATCCACACAAATTGCTGATATAATGCAATTGAGCAGTAGCAGAGTAGATTTGTATAATATGATTCTCCATGCAGCTTGAACACTGAACTGACCATTGAAAATGATGGAAGCACCGTACAGCTGTTTGATCCCCTAAGGGAATCATGAGAATTGCAAATGGACCGAGTCCACACGGGGACACGTGCAATGGTTGGGGTGAACGATTGTCAATAGAACACCCGAACCACAGGACTATCAGATATGGGTCTGAAGTCTCTGTTCATTGTATAAGGTTCATGATATAGCACATTCCTCAAACTGCCTTCGGCTTTCAAATTGGCTTTTTACGGTGAGAACCAAATTCTCGCACACCGATCCAATCCTATGTTCCATCACTTCTCCATTTATGGGCCTAAGTAAAACCAAGGCATTCGCTGATGAACAATGTACACAAATTGCTGATACAATGCAATTGAGCAGTAGCAGAGTAGATTTGTATAATCTGATTCGCAATGCAGCTCGAACTCTGAAGTGACCATTGAAAATTCTGGAAGCACTGTACAGCTGTTTGATCCCCTAAGGGAATCATGAGCATTGCAAATGGACCGAGTCCACACGGGGACACGTACAAGGGTTGGGGTGAACGATTGTCAATAGAACACCCGAACCACAAGGCTATCCGATATGGCTCTGAACGCTTTGTTTAACATATACACTACATGATATAGCACACTCCCCAAACTGGCTTCGGCTTTCAAATTGGCTTTTTGCAGTGAGATCCAAATTCTCGCACACAGATCCAATCCTATGTTCCAACACTTCGCCATTTATGGGCCTAAGTAAAACCAAGACATTCCCATGTGATCAATACACACAAATTGCTGATATAATGCAATTGAGCAGTAGCAGAGTAGATTTGTATAATATGATTCTCCATGCAGCTTGAACACTGAACTGGCCATTGAAAATGATGGAAGCACCGTACAGCTGTTTGATCCCCTAAGGGAATCATGAGAATTGCAAATGGACCGAGTCCACACGGGGACACGTGCAATGGTTGGGGTGAACGATTGTCAATAGAACACCCGAACCACAGGACTATCAGATATGGGTCTGAAGTCTTTGTTCATTGTATAACGTTCATGATATAGCACTTTCCCCAAACTGCCTTCGGCTTTCAAATTGGCTTTTTACGGTGAGAACCAAATTCTCGCACACCGATCCAATCCTATGTTCCATCACTTCTCCATTTATGGGCCTAAGTAAAACCAAGGCATTCGCTGATGAACAATGTACACAAATTGCTGATACAATGCAATTGAGCAGTAGCAGAGTAGATTTGTATAATCTGATTCGCAATGCAGCTCGAACTCTGAAGTGACCATTGAAAATTCTGGAAGCACTGTACAGCTGTTTGATCCCCTAAGGGAATCATGAGCATTGCAAATGGACCGAGTCCACACGGGGACACGTACAAGGGTTGGGGTGAACGATTGTCAATAGAACACCCGAACCACAAGGCTATCCGATATGGCTCTGAACGCTTTGTTTAACATATACACTACATGATATAGCACACTCCCTAAACTGGCTTCGGCTTTCAAATTGGCTTTTTGCAGTGAGATCCAAATTCTCGCACACAGATCCAATCCTATGTTCCAACACTTCGCCATTTATGGGCCTAAGTAAAATCAAGACATTCCCATGTGATCAATACACACAAATTGCTGATATAATGCAATTGAGCAGTAGCAGAGTAGATTTGTATAATATGATTCTCCATGCAGCTTGAACACTGAACTGGCCATTGAAAATGATGGAAGCACCGTACAGCTGTTTGATCCCCTAAGGGAATCATGAGAATTGCAAATGGACCGAGTCCACACGGGGACACGTGCAATGGTTGGGGTGAACGATTGTCAATAGAACACCCGAACCACAGGACTATCAGATATGGGTCTGAAGTCTTTGTTCATTGTATAACGTTCATGATATAGCACTTTCCCCAAACTGCCTTCGGCTTTCAAATTGGCTTTTTACGGTGAGAACCAAATTCTCGCACACCGATCCAATCCTATGTTCCATCACTTCTCCATTTATGGGCCTAAGTTCAACCAAAGGCATTCCCTTATGAACAATCCACACAAATTGCTGATACAATGCAATTGAGCAGTAGCAGACTAGATTTGTATAATCTGATTCGCAATGCAGCTCGAACCCTGAAGTGACCATTGAAAATTCTGGAAGCACTGTACAGCTGTTTGATCCCCTAAGGGAATCATGAGCATTGCAAATGGACCGAGTCCACACGGGGACACGTACAAGGGTTGGGGTGAACGATTGTCAATAGAACACCCGAACCACAAGGCTATCCGATATGGGTCTGAACGCTTTGTTCAACATATACACTACATGATATAGCACACTCCCTAAACTGGCTTCGGCTTTCAAATTGGCTTTTTGCAGTGAGAACCAAATTCTCGCACACAGATCCAATCCTATGTTCCAACACTTCGCCATTTATGGGCCTAAGTAAAACCAAGACATTCCCATGTGATCAATCCACACAAATTGCTGATATAATGCCATTGAGCAGTAGCAGAGTAGATTTGTATAATATGATTCTCCATGCAGCTTGAACACTGAAGTGACCATTGAAAATGATGGAAGCACCGTACAGCTGTTTGATCCGCTAAGGGAATCATGAGCATTGCAAATGGACCGAGTCCACACGGGGACACGTGCAATGGTTGGGGTGAACGATTGTCAATAGAACACCCGAACCACAGGACTATCAGATATGGGTCTGAAGTCTTTGTTCATTGTATAACGTTCATGATATAGCACTTTCCCCAAACTGCCTTCGGCTTTCAAATTGGCTTTTTACGGTGAGAACCAAATTCTCGCACACCGATCCAATCCTATGTTCCAACACTTCGCCATTTATGGGCCTAAGTAAAACCAAGACATTCCCATGTGATCAATCCACACAAATTGCTGATATAATGCAATTGAGCAGTAGCAGAGTAGATTTGTATAATATGATTCTCCATGCAGCTTGAACACTGAACTGACCATTGAAAATGATGGAAGCACCGTACAGCTGTTTGATCCGCTAAGGGAATCATGAGCATTGCAAATGGACCGAGTCCACACGGGGACACGTGCAATGGTTGGAGTGAACGATTGTCAATAGAACACCCGAACCACAGGACCATCAGATATGGGTCTGAAGTCTTTGTTCATTGTATAACGTTCATGATATAGCACTTTCCCCAAACTGCCTTCGGCTTTCAAATTGGCTTTTTACGGTGAGAACCAAATTCTCGCACACCGATCCAATCCTATGTTCCATCACTTCTCCATTTATGGGCCTAAGTAAAACCAAAGCATTCCCTTATGAACAAACCACACAAATTGCTGATACAATGCAATTGAGCAGTAGCAGAGTAGATTTGTATAATATGATTCTCCATACAGCTTGAACACTGAACTGACCATTGAAAAATTCTGGAACCACTGTACAGCTGTTTGATCCCCTAAGGGAATCATGAGCATTGCAAATGGACCGAGTCTACACGGGGACACGTACAAGGGTTGGGGTGAACGATTGTCAATAGAACACCCGAACCACAAGGCTATCCGATATGGGTCTGAACGCTTTGTTCAACATATACACTACATGATATAGCACACTCCCCAAACTGGCTTCGGCTTTCAAATTGGCTTTTTACAGTGAGAACAAAATTCTCGCACACCGATCCAATCCTATGTTCCATCACTTCTCTATTTATGGGCCTAAGTGAAACCAAGGCATTCCCTTATGAACAATCCACACTAATTGCTGATACAATGCAATTGAGCAGTAGCAGAGTAGATTTGTATAATATGATTCTCCATGCAGCTTGAACACTGAACTGACCATTGAAAATTATCGAAGCACTGTACAGCTGTTTGATCCCCTAAGGGAATCATGAGCATTGCAAATGGACCGAGTCCATACGGGGACACGTACAAGGGTTGGGGTGAACGATTGTCAATAGAACACCCGAAACACAAGGCTATCCGGTATGGGTCTCAAGGCTTTGTTCAACATATACACTACATGATATAGCACACTCCCCAAACTGGCTTCGGCTTTCAAATTGGCTTTTTACGGTGAGAACCAAATTCTCGCACACCGATCCAACCCTATGTTCCATCACTTCTCCATTTATGGGCCTAAGTAAAACCAAGGTATTCGCTAATGTACAATAAACAAATATTGCAGACACAAGGCAATTGAGCAGTAGAAGAATATAATCGTATAATATGATTCTCCATGCAGCTTGAACACTGAAGTAACCATTGAAAATTCTGGAAGCACTGTACAGCTGTTTGATCCCCTAAGGGAATCATGAGCATTGCAAATGGACCGAGTCCACACGGGGACACGTACAAGGGTTGGGGTGAACGATTGTCAATAGAACACCCGAACCACAAGGCTATCCGATATGGGTCTGAACGCTTTGTTCAACATATACACTACATGATATAGCACACTCCCTAAACTGGCTTCGGCTTTCAAATTGGCTTTTTGCAGTGAGAACCAAATTCTCGCACACAGATCCAATCCTATGTTCCAACACTTCGCCATTTATGGGCCTAAGTAAAACCAAGACATTCCCATGTGATCAATCCACACAAATTGCTGAAATAATGCAATTTAGCAGTAGCAGAGTAGATTTGTATAATATGATTCTCCATGCAGCTTGAACACTGAACTGACCATTGAAAATTATGGAAGCACTCTACAGCTGTTTGATCCCCTAAGGGAATCATGAGCATTGCAAATGGACCGAGTCCACACGGGGACACGTACAAGGGTTGGGGTGAACGATTGTCAATAGAACACCCGAACCACAAGGCTATCCGATATGGCTCTGATCGCTTTGCTCAACATATACACTACATGATATAGCACACTCCCCAAACTGGCTTCGGCTTTCAAATTGGCTTCTTACAGTGAGAAAACAATTCTCGCACACCGATCCAACCCTATGTTCCATCACTTCTCCATTTATGGGCCTAAGTAAAACCAAGGCATTCGCTCATGAACAATCCACACAAATTGCTGATACAATGCAATTGAGCAGTAGCAGAGTAGATTTGTATAATATGATTCTCTATGCAGCTCGAACATTGAACTGACCATTGGAAATTATAAAAGCACAGTACAGCTGTTTGATCCCCTAAGGGAATCATGAGCATTGCAAATGGACCGAGTCCACACGGGGACACGTACAAGGGTTGGGGTGAACGATTGTCAATAGAACACCCGAACCACAAGGCTATCCGATATGGCTCTGAACGCTTTGTTCAACATATACACTACATGATATAGCACACTCCCCAAACTGGCTTCGGCTTTCAAATTGGCTTTTTACGGTGAGAACGAAATTCTCGCACACCGATCCAACCCCATGTACCAACACTTCTCTATTTATGGGCCTAAGTAAAACCAAGCCATTCCCTTATGAACAATCCACACAAATTGCTGATACAATGCAATTGAGCAGTAGCAGAGTAGATTTGTATAATATGATTCTCCATGCAGCTCGAACATTGAACTGACCATTGAAAATTATAGAAGCACTGTACAGCTGTTTGATCCCCTAAGGGAATCATGAGCATTGCAAATGGACCGAGTCCACACGGGGACACGTACAAGGGTTGGGGTGAACGATTGTCAATAGAACACCCGAACCACAAGGCTATGCGATATGGCTCTGAACGCTTTGTTCAACATATACACTACATGATATAGCACACTCCCCAAACTGGCTTTGGCTTTCGCTTTGGCTTTTTAGGGTGAGAACCAAATTCTCGCACACCGATCCAATCCTATGTTCCATCACTTCTCCATTTATGGGTCTAAGTAAAACCAAGGCATTCCCTTATGAAAAATCTACACAAATTGCTGATACAATGCAATTGAGCAGTAGCAGAGTAGATTTGTATAATATGATTCTCCATGCAGCTTGAACACTGAACTGACCATTGAAAATTATAGAAGCACTGTACAGCTGTTTGATCCCCTAAGGGAATCATGAGCATTGCAAATGGACCGAGTCCACACGGGGACACGTACAAGGAATGGGGTGAACGATTGTCAATAGAACACTCGAACCACAAGGCTATCCCATATGGCTCTGAACGCTTTGTTCAACATATACACTACATGATATAGCACACTCCCCAAACTGGCTTCGGCTTTCAAATTGGCTTTTTACAGTGAGAACCAAATTCTCGCACACCGATCCAATCCTTTGTTCCATCACTTCTCCATTTATGGGCCTAAGTAAAACCAAGGCACTCGCTAATGTACAATATACAAATATTGCTGATAAAATGCAATTGAGCAGTAGCAGAGTAGATTTTTATAATCTGATTCGCAATGCAGGTCGAACCCTGAAGTGACCATTGAAAATTCTGGAAGCACTGTACAGCTGTTTGATCCCCTAAGGGAATCATGAGCATTGCAAATGGACCGAATCCACACGGGGACACGTACAAGGGTTGGGGTGAACGATTGTCAATAGAACACCCGAACCACTAGGATATCCGATATGGCTCTGAACGCTTTGTTCAACATATACACTACATGATATAGCACACTCTCTAAACTGGCTTCGGCTTTCAAATTGGCTTTTTGCAGTGAGAACCAAATTCTCGCACACAGATCCAATCCTATGTTCCAACACTTCGCCATTTATGGGCCTAAGTAAAACCAAGACGTTCCCATGTGATCAATCCACACGAATTGCTGATATAATGCCATTGAGCAGTAGCAGAGTAGATTTGTATAATATGATTCTCCATGCAGCTTGAACACTGAACTGACCATTGAAAATGATGGAAGCACCGTACAGCTGTTTGATCCGCTAAGGGAATCATGAGCATTGCAAATGGACCGAGTCCACACGGGGACACGTGCAATGGTTGGGGTGAACGATTGTCAATAGAACACCCGAACCACAGGACTATCAGATATGGGTCTGAAGTCTTTGTTCATTGTATAACGTTCATGATAAAGCACTTTCCCCAAATTGCCTTCGGCTTTCAAATTGGCTTTTTACGGTGAGAACCAAATTCTCGCACACCGATCCAATCCTATGTTCCATCACTTCTCCATTTATGGGCCAAAGTTCAACCAAGGCATTCGCTGATGAACAATGTACACAAATTGCTGATACAATGCAATTGAGCAGTAGCAGAGTAGATTTGTATAATATGATTCTCCATGCAGCTCGAACCCTGAAGTGACCATTGAAAATTCTGGAAGCACTGTACAGCTGTTTGATCCCCTAAGGGAATCATGAGCATTGCAAATGGACCGAATCCACACGGGGACACGTACAAGGGTTGGGGTGAACGATTGTCAATAGAACACCCGAACCACAAGGCTATCCGATATGGCTCTGAACGCTTTGTTCAACATATACACTACATGATATAGCACACTCCCCAAACTGGCTTCGGCTTTCAAATTGGCTTTTTACAGTGAGAACAAAATTCTCGCACACCGATCCAATCCTTTGTTCCAATAATTCTCCATTTATGGGCCTAAGTAAAACCAAGGCATTCCCTTATGAAAAATCTACACAAATTGCTGATACAATGCAATTGAGCAGTAGCAGAGTAGATTTGTATAATATGATTCTCCATGCAGCTTGAACACTGAACTGACCATTGAAAATGATGGAAGCACTGTACAGCTGTTTGATCCCCTAAGGGAATCATGAGCATTGCAAATGGACCGAGTCCACACGGGGACACGTACAAGGGTTGGGGTGAACGATTGTCAATAGAACACCCGAACCACAAGGCTATCCTATAGGGCTCTGAACGCTTTGTTCAACATATACACTACATGATATAGCACACTCCCCAAACTGGCTTCGGCATTCAAATTGGATTTTGCAGTGAGAACCAAATTCTCGCACACAGATCCAATCCTATGTTCCAACACTTCGCCATTTATGGGCCTAAGTAAAACCAAGACATTCCCATGTGATCAATCCACACAAATTGCTGATATAATGCCATTGAGCAGTAGCAGAGTAGATTTGTATTATATGATTCTCCATGCAGCTTGAACACTGAACTGACCATTGAAAATGATGGAAGCACCGTACAGCTGTTTGATCCCCTAAGGGAATCATGAGAATTGCAAATGGACCGAGTCCACACGGGGACACGTGCAATGGTTGGGGTGAACGATTGTCAATAGAACACCCGAACCACAGGACTATCAGATATGGGTCTGAAGTCTTTGTTCATTGTATAACGTTCATGATATAGCACTTTCCCCAAACTGCCATTCGGCTTTCAAATTGGCTTTTTACGGTGAGAACCAAATTCTCGCACACCGATCCAATCCTATGTTCCATCACTTCTCCATTTATGGGCCTAAGTAAAACCAAGGCATTCCCTTATGAACAATCCACACAAATTGCTGATACAATGCAATTGAGCAGTAGCAGAGTAGATTTGTATAATCTGATTCGCAATGCAGCTCGAACCCTGAAGTGACCATTGAAAATTCTGGAAGCACTGTACAGCTGTTTGATCCCCTAAGGGAATCATGAGCATTGCAAATGGACCGAGTCCACACGGGGACACGTACAAGGGTTGGGGTGAACGATTGTCAATAGAACACCCGAACCACAAGGCTATCCGATATGGCTCTGAACGCTTTGTTCAACATATACACTACATGATATAGCACACTCCCTAAACTGGCTTCGGCTTTCAAATTGGCTTTTTGCAGTGAGAACCAAATTCTCGCACACAGATCCAATCCTATGTTCCAACACTTCGCCATTTATGGGCCTAAGTAAAACCAAGACATTCCCATGTGATCAATCCACACAAATTGCTGATACAATGCAATTGAGCAGTAGCAGAGTAGATTTGTATAATATGATTCTCCATGCAGCTTGAACACTGAACTGACCATTGAAAATGATGGAAGCACCGTACAGCTGTTTGATCCCCTAAGGGAATCATGAGCATTGCAAATGGACCGAGTCCACACGGGGACACGTGCAATGGTTGGGGTGAACCATTGTCAATAGAACACCCGAACCACAGGACTATCAGATATGGGTCTGAAGTCTTTGTACATTGTATAACGTTCATGATATAGCACTTTCCCCAAACTGCCTTCGGCTTTCAAATTGGCTTTTTACGGTGAGAACCAAATTCTCGCACACCGATCCAATCCTATGTTCCATCACTTCTCCATTTATGGGCCTAAGTTCAACCAAGGCATTCCCTTATGAAAAATCTACACAAATTGCTGATACAATGCAATTGAGCAGTAGCAGAGTAGATTTGTATAAACTGATTCGCAATGCAGCTCGTACCCTGAAGTGACCATTGAAAATTATCGAAGCACTGTACAGCTGTTTGATCCCCTAAGGGAATCATGAGCATTGCAAATGGACCGAGTCTACACGGGGACACGTACAAGGGTTGGGGTGAACGATTGTCAATAGAACACCCGAACCACAAGGCTATCCGATATGGGTCTGAACGCTTTGTTCAACATATACACTACATGATATAGCACACTCCCCAAACTGGCTTCGGCTTTCAAATTGGCTTTTTACAGTGAGAACAAAATTCTCGCACACCGATCCAATCCTATGTTCCATCACTTCTCCATTTATGGGCCTAAGTAAAACCAAGGCATTCCCTTATGAACAATGCACACAAATTGCTGATACAATGCAATTGAGCAGTAGCAGAGTAGATTTGTATAATATGATTCTCCATGCAGCTTGAACACTGAACTGACCATTGAAAATGATGGAAGCACTGTACAGCTGTTTGATCCCCTAAGGGAATCATGAGCATTGCAAATGGACCGAGTCCACACGGGGACACGTACAAGGGTTGGGGTGAACGATTGTCAATAGAACACCCGAACCACAAGGCTATCCGATATGGCTCTGAACGCTTTGTTCAATATATACACTACATGATATAGCACACACCCCAAACTGGCTTCGGCTTTCAAATTGGCCCTTTTTAGGGTGAAAAATAAATTCTCGCACACCGATCCAATCCGATGTTCCACCACTTCTCCATGTATGGGCCTAAGTAAAACCAAGCCATTCCCTTATGAAAAATCTACACAAATTGCTGATACAATGCAATTGAGCAGTAGCAGAGTAGATTTGTATAATATGATTCTCCATGCAGCTTGAACACTGAACTGACCATTGAAAATTATGGAAGCACTGTACAGCTGTTTGATCCCCTAAGGGAATCATGAGCATTGCAAATGGACCGAGTCCACACGGGGACACGTACAAGGGTTGGGGTGAACGATTGTCAATAGAACACCCGAAACACAAGGCTATCCGGTATGGGTCTCAAGGCTTTGTTCAACATATACACTACATGATATAGCACACTCCCCAAACTGGCTTCGGCTTTCAAATTGGCTTTTTACGGTGAGAACCAAATTCTCGCACACCGATCCAACCCTATGTTCCATCACTTCTCCATTTACGGGCCTAAGTAAAACCAAGGCATTCGCTCATGAACAATAAACAAATATTGCTGACACAAGGCAATTGAGCAGTAGAAGAATATAATCGTATAATATGATTCTCCATGCAGCTTGAACACTGAAGTAACCATTGGAAATTCTGGAAGCACTGTACAGCTGTTTGATCCCCTAAGGGAATCATGAGCATTGCAAATGGACCGAGTCCACACGGGGACACGTACAAGGGTTGGGGTGAACGATTGTCAATAGAACACCCGAACCACAGGACTATCAGATATGGGTCTGAAGTCTTTGTTCATTGTATAACGTTCATGATATAGCACTTTCCCCAAACTGCCTTCGGCTTTCAAATTGGCTTTTTACCGTGAGAACCAAATTCTCGCACACCGATCCAATCCTATGTTCCATCACTTCTCCATTTATGGGCCTAAGTAAAACCAAGGCATTCCCTCATGAACAATCCACACAAATTGCTCATACAATGCAATTGAGCAGTAGCAGAGTAGATTTGTATAATATGATTCTCCATGCAGCTTGAACACTGAACTGACCATTGAAAATTCTGGAAGCACTGTACAGCTGTTTGATCCCCTAAGGGAATCATGAGCATTGCAAATGGACCGAGTCTACACGGGGACACGTACAAGGGTTGGGGTGAACGATTGTCAATAGAACACCCGAACCACAAGGCTATCCGATATGGGTCTGAACGCTTTGTTCAACATATACACTACATGATATAGCACAGTCCCCAAACTGGCTTCGGCTTTCAAATTGGCTTTTTACAGTGAGAACAAAATTCTCGCACACCGGTCCAATCCTATGTTCCATCACTTCTCCATTTATGGGCCTAAGTGAAACCAAGGCATTCCCTTATGAACAATGCACACAAATTGCTGATACAATGCAATTGAGCAGTAGCAGAGTAGATTTGTATAATATGATTCTCCATGCAGCTTGAACACTGAACTGACCATTGAAAATGATGGAAGCTTTGTACAGCTTTTTGATCCCCTAAGGGAATCATGAGCATTGCAAATGGACCGAGTCCACACGGGGACACGTACAAGGGTTGGGGTGAACGATTGTCAATAGAACACCCGAACCACAAGGCTATCCGATATGGCTCTGAACGCTTTGTTCAACATATACACTACATGATATAGCACACTCCCCAAACTGGCTTCGACTTTCAAATTGGCCCTTTTTAGGGTGAAAAACAAATTCTCGCACACCGATCCAATCCGATGTTCCACCACTTCTCCATTTATGGGCCTAAGTAAAACCAAGCCATTCCCTTATGAAAAATCTACACAAATTGCTGATACAATGCAATTGAGCAGTAGCAGAGTAGATTTGTATAATATGATTCTCCATGCAGCTTGAACACTGAAGTGACCATTGAAAATTATGGAAGCACTGTACAGCTGTTTGATCCCCTAAGGGAATCATGAGCATTGCAAATGGACCGAGTCCACACGGGGACACGTACAAGGAATGGGGTGAACGATTGTCAATAGAACACCCGAAACACAAGGCTATCCGTTATGGGTCTCAAGGCTTTGTTCAACATATACACTACATGATATAGCACACTCCTCAAACTGGCTTCGGCTTTCAAATTGGCTTTTTACGGTGAGAACCAAATTCTCGCACACCGATCCAACCCTATGTTCCATCACTTTTCCATTTATGGGCCTAAGTAAAACCAAGGCATTCGCTCATGAACAATAAACAAATATTGCTGACACAAGGCAATTGAGCAGTAGAAGAATATAATCGTATAATATGATTCTCCATGCAGCTTGAACACTGAAGTAACCATTGAAAATTCTGGAAGCACTGTACAGCTGTTTGATCCCCTAAGGGAATCATGAGCATTGCAAATGGACCGAGTCCACACGGGGACACGTACAAGGGTTGGGGTGAACGATTGTCAATAGAACACCCGAACCACAAGGCTATCCGATATGGCTCTGAACGCTTTGTTCAACATATACACTACATGATATAGCACACTCCTCAAACTGGCTTCGGCTTTCAAATTGGCTTTTTAGGGTGAAAAACAAATTCTCGCACACCGATCCAATCCTATGTTCCATCACTTCTCCATTTATGGGCCTAAGTAAAACCAAGCCATTCCCTTATGAAAAATCTACACAAATTGCTGATACAATGCAATTGAGCAGTAGCAGAGTAGATTTGTATAATATGATTCTCCATGCAGCTTGAACACTGAACTGACCATTGAAAATGATGGAAGCACTGTACAGCTGTTTGATCCCCTAAGGGAATCATGAGCATTGCAAATGGACCGAGTCTACACGGGGACACGTACAAGGAATGGGGTGAACGATTGTCAATAGAACACCCGAACCACAAGGCTATCCGATATGGCTCTGATCGCTTTGTTCAACATATACACTACATGATATATAGCACAGTCCCCAAACTGGCTTCGGCTTTCAAATTGGCTTTTTACGGTGAGAACCAAATTCTCGCACACCGATCCAATCCTATGTTCCATCACTTCTCCATTTATGGGCCTAAGTTCAACCAAGGCATTCGCTGATGAACAATGCACACAAATTGCTGATACAATGCAATTGAGCAGTAGCAGAGTAGATTTGTATAATATGATTCTCCATGCAGCTTGAACACTGAACTGACCATTGAAAATTATAGAAGCACTGTACAGCTGTTTGATCCCCTAAGGGAATCATGAGCATTGCAAATGGACTGAGTCCACACGGGGACACGTACAAGGGTTGGGGTGAACGATTGTCAATAGAACACCCGAACCACAAGGCTATCCGATATGGCTCTGAACGCTTTGTTCAACATATACACTACATGATATAGCACACTCCCCAAACTGGCTTCGGCTTTCAAATTGGCTTCTTACAGTGAGAAAAAAATTCTCGCACACCGATCCAACCCTATGTTCCATCACTTCTCCATTTATGGGCCTAAGTTCAACCAAGGCATTCCCTTATGAACAATGCACACAAATTGCTGATACAATGCAATTGAGCAGTAGCAGAGTAGATTTGTATAATCTGATTCTCCATGCAGCTCGAACACTGAACTGACCATTGAAAATTATAGAAGCACTGTACAGCTGTTTGATCCCCTAAGGGAATCATGAGCATTGCAAATGGACCGAGTCCACACGGGGACACGTACAAGGGTTGGGGTGAACGATTGTCAATATAACACTCGAAACGCAAGGCTATCCGATATGGCTCTGAACGCTTTGTTCAACATATACACTACATGATATTGCACACTCCCCAAACTGGCTTCGGCTTTCAAATTGGCTTTTTACCGTGAGAACAAAATTCTCGCACACCGATCCAATCCTATGTTCCATCACTTCTCCATTTATGGGCCTAAGTAAAACCAAGGCATTCCCTTATGAACAATCCACACAAATTGCTGATACAATGCAATTGAGCAGTAGCAGAGTAGATTTGTATAATATGATTCTCCATGCAGCTTGAACACTGAACTGACCATTGGAAATTCTGGAAGCACTGTACAGCTGTTTGATCCCCTAAGGGAATCATGAGCATTGCAAATGGACCGAGTCCACACGGGGACACGTACAAGGGTTGGGGTGAACGATTGTCAATAGAACACCCGAACCACAAGGCTATCCGATATGGCTCTGAACGCTTTGTTCAACATATACACTACATGATATAGCACACTCCCCAAACTGGCTTCGGCTTTCAAATTGGCTTTTTTATGTGAGAACCAAATTCTCGCACACCGATCCAATCCTATGTTCCATCACTTCTCCATTTATGGGCCTAAGTGAAACCAAGGCATTCCCTTATGAACAATGCACACAAATTGCTGATACAATGCAATTGAGCAGTAGCAGAGTAGATTTGTATAATATGATTCTCCATGCAGCTTGAACACTGAAGTGACCATTGAAAATGATGGAAGCACTGTACAGCTGTTTGATCCCCTAAGGGAATCATGAGCATTGCAAATGGACCGAGTCCACACGGGGACACGTACAAGGGTTGGGGTGAACGATTGTCAATAGAACACCCGAACCACAAGGCTATCCGATATGGCTCTGAACGCTTTGTTCAACATATACACTACATGATATAGCACACTCCCCAAACTGGCTTCGGCTTTCAAATTGGCTTTTTACGGTGAGAACCAAATTCTCGCACACCGATCCAATCCTATGTTCCATCACTTCTCCATTTATGGGCCTAAGTAAAACCAAGCCATTCCCTTATGAACAATCCACACAAATTGCTGATACAATGCAATTGAGCAGTAGCAGAGTAGATTTGTATAATATGATTCTCCATGCAGCTTGAACACTGAAGTGACCATTGAAAATTCTGGAAGCACTGTACAGCTGTTTGATCCCCTAAGGGAATCATGAGCATTGCAAATGGACCGAGTCCACACGGGGACACGTACAAGGAATGGGGTGAACGATTGTCAATAGAACACCCGAACCACAAGGCTATCCGATATGGCTCTGAACGCTTTGTTCAACATATACACTACATGATATAGCACACTCCCCAAACTGGCTTCGGCTTTCAAATTGGCTTTTTACAGTGAGAACAAAATTCTCGCACACCGATCCAATCCTATGTTCCATCACTTCTCCATTTATGGGTCTAAGTTAAACCAAGGCATTCCCTTATGAAAAATCTACACAAATTGCTGATACAATGCAATTGAGCAGTAGCAGAGTAGATTTGTATAATATGATTCTCCATGCAGCTTGAACACTGAAGTGACCATTGAAAATTATAGAAGCACTGTACAGCTGTTAGATCCCCTAAGGGAATCATGAGCATTGCAAATGGACCGAGTCCACACGGGGACACGTACAAGGGTTGGGGTGAACGATTGTCAATAGAACACCCGAACCACAAGGCTATCCGATATGGCTCCTAACGCTTTGTTCAACATCTACACTACATGATATAGCACACTCCCCAAACTGGCTTCGGCTTTCAAATTGGCTTTTTACAGTGAGAACCAAATTCTCGCACACCGATCCAATCCTATGTTCCATCACTTCTCCATTTATGGGCCTAAGTAAAACCAAGGCATTCCCTTATGAACAATCCACACAAATTGCTGATACAATGCAATTGAGCAGTAGCAGAGTAGATTTGTATAATATGATTCTCTATGCAGCTCGAACCCTGAAGTGACCATTGAAATTTCTGGAAGCACTGTACAGCTGTTTGATCCCCTAAGGGAATCATGAGCATTGCAAATGGACCGAGTCCACACGGGGACACGTACAAGGGTTGGGGTGAACGATTGTCAATAGAACACCCGAACCACAAGGCTATCCGATATGGCTCTGAACGCTTTGTTCAACATATACACTACATGATATAGCACACTCCCCAAACTGGCTTCGGCTTTCAAATTGGCTTTTTACGGTGAGAACCAAATTCTCGCACACCGATCCAATCCTATGTTCCATCACTTCTCCATTTATGGGCCTAAGTAAAACCAAGCCATTCCCATATGAACAATCCACACAAATTGCTGATACAATGCAATTGAGCAGTAGCAGAGTAGATTTGTATAATATGATTCTCCATGCAGCTCGAACAATGAACTGACCATTGAAAATTCTGGAAGCACTGTACAGCTGTTTGATCCCCTAAGGGAATCATGAGCATTGCAAATGGACCGAGTCCACACGGGGACACGTACAAGGGTTGGGGTGAACGATTGTCAATAGAACACCCGAACCACAAGGCTATCCGATATGGCTCTGAACGCTTTGTTCAACATATACACTACATGATATAGCACACTCCCCAAACTGGCTTCGGCTTTCAAATTGGCTTTTTAACGTGAGAACAAAATTCTCGCACACCGATCCAATCCTATGTTCCATCACTTCTCCATTTATGGGCCTAAGTAAAACCAAGGCATTCCCTTATGAACAATCCACACAAATTGCTGATACAATGCAATTGAGCAGTAGCAGAGTAGATTTGTATAATATGATTCTCCATGCAGCTTGAACACTGAACTGACCATTGAAAATTATGGAAGCACTGTACAACTGTTTGATCCCCTAAGGGAATCATGAGCATTGCAAATGGACCGAGTCCACACGGGGACACGTACAAGGGTTGGGGTGAACGATTGTCAATAGAACACCCGAACCACAAGGCTATCCGATATGGCTCTGAACGCTTTGTTCAACATATACACTACATGATATAGCACACTCCCTAAACTGGCTTCGGCTTTCAAATTGGCTTTTTGCAGTGAGAACCAAATTCTCGCACACAGATCCAATCCTATGTTCCAACACTTCGCCATTTATGGGCCTAAGTAAAACCAAGACATTCCCATGTGATCAATCCACACAAATTGCTGATATAATGCAATTGAGCAGTAGCAGAGTAGATTTGTATAATATGATTCTCCATGCAGCTTGAACACTGAACTGACCATTGAAAATGATGGAAGCACTGTACAGCTGTTTGATCCCCTAAGGGAATCATGAGCATTGCAAATGGACCGAGTCCACACAGGGAAACGTGCAATGGTTGGGGTGAACGATTGTCAATAGAACACCCGAACAACAGGACTATCAGATATGGGTCTGAAGTCTTTGTTCATTGTATACCGTTCATGATATAGCACTTTCCCCAAACTGCCTTCGGCTTTCAAATTGGCTTTTTACGGTGAGAACCAAATTCTCGCACACAGATCCAATCCTATGTTCCATCACTTCTCCATTTATGGGCCTAAGTTCAACCAAGGCATTCGCTGATGAACAATGTACACAAATTGCTGATACAATGCAATTGAGCAGTAGCAGAGTAGATTTGTATAATATGATTCTCCATGCAGCTTGAACACTGAACTGACCATTGAAAATTCTGGAAGCACTGTACAGCTGTTTGATCCCCTAAGGGAATCATGAGCATTGCAAATGGACCGTGTCTACACGGGGACACGTACAAGGGTTGGGGTGAACGATTGTCAATAGAACACCCGAACCACAAGGCTATCCGATATGGCTCTGAACGCTTTGTTCAACATATACACTACATGATATAGCACACTCCCTAAACTGGCTTCGGCTTTCAAATTGGCTTTTTACGGTGAGAAACAAATTCTCGCACACCGATCCAATCCTATGTTCCACCACTTCTCCATTTATGGGTCTAAGTAAAACCAAGCCATTCCCTTATGAAAAATCTACACAAATTGCTGATACAATGCAATTGAGCAGTAGCAGAGTAGATTTGTACAATCTGATTCTCCATGCAGCTTGAACACTGAACTGACCATTAAAAATGATGGAAGCACTGTACAGCTGTTTGATCCCCTAAGGGAATCATGAGCATTGCAAATGGACCGAGTCCACACGGGGACACGTACAAGGGTTGGGGTGAACGATTGTCAATAGAACACCCGAACCACAAGGCTATCCGATATGGCTCTGAACGCTTTGTTCAACATATACACTACATGATATAGCACACTCCTCAAACTGGCTTCGGCTTTCGCTTCCGCTTTTTACGGTGAGAACCAAATTCTCGCACACCGATCCAATCCTATGTTCCATCACTTCTCCATTTATTGGTCTAAGTAAAACCAAGGCATTCGCTGATGAACAATGTACACAAATTGCTGATACAATGCAATTGAGCAGTAGCAGAGTGGATTTGTATAATATGATTCTCTATGCAGCTCGAACATTGAACTGACCATTGAAAATTCTGGAAGCACTGTACAGCTGTTTGATCCCCTAAGGGAATCATGAGCATGGCAAATGGACCGAGTCCACACGGGGAGACGTACAAGGGTTGGGGTGAACGATTGTCAATAGAACACCCGAACCACAAGGCTATCCCATATGGCTCTGAACGCTTTGTTCAACATATACACTACATGATATAGCACACTCCCCAAACTGGCTTCGGCTTTCAAATTGGCTTTTTACCGTGAGAACAAAATTCTCGCACACCGATCCAATCCTATGTTCCATCACTTCTCCATTTATGGGCCTAAGTAAAACCAAGACATTCCCTTATGAAAAATCTACACAAATTGCTGATACAATGCAATTGAGCAGTAGCAGAGTAGATTTGTATAATATGATTCTCCATGCAGCTTGAACACTGAACTGACCATTGAAAATAATGGAAGCACCGTACAGCTGTTTGATCCCCTAAGGGAATCATGAGCATTGCAAATGGACCGAGTCCACACGGGGACACGTACAAGGGTTGGGGTGAACGATTGTCAATAGAACACCCGAACCACAGGACTGTCAGATATGGGTCTGAAGTCTTTGTTCATTGTATAACGTTCATGACATAGCACTTTCCCCAAACTGCCTTCGGCTTTCAAATTGGCTTTTTACGGTGAGAACCAAATTCTCGCACACCGATCCAACCCTATGTTCCATCACTTCTCCATTTATGGGCCTAAGTTCAACCAAGGCATTCCCTTATGAACAATCCACACAAATTGCTGATACACGGCAACTGAGCAATAGCAGAGTAGATTTGGATAATGTGATTCTCCATGCAGCTTGAAAACTGAACTGACCATTGAAAATTCTGGAAGCACTGTACAGATGTTTGATCCCCTAAGGGAATCATGAGCATTGCAAATAGACCGAGTCTACACGGGGACACGTACAAGGGTTGGGGTGAACGATTGTCAATAGAACACCCGAACAACAAGGCTATCCGATATGGCTCTGAACGCTTTGTTCAACATATACACTACATGATATAGCACACTCCCCAAACTGGCTTCGGCTTTCAAATTGGCTTTTTACCGTGAGAAGAAAATTCTCGCACATCGATCCAATCCTATGTTCCACCACTTCTCCATTTATGGGCCTAAGTAAAACCAAGCCATTCCCTTATGAAAAATCTACACAAATTGCTGATACAATGCAATTGAGCAGTAGCAGAGTAGATTTGTATAATATGATTCTCCATGCAGCTTGAACACTGAACTGACCATTGAAAATTATGGAAGCACTGTACAGCTGTTTGATCCACTAAGGGAATCATGAGCATTGCAAATGGACCGAGTCCACACGGGGACACGTACAAGGGTTGGGGTGAACGATTGTCAATAGAACACCCGAACCACAAGGCTATCCGATATGGCTCTGAACGCTTTGTTCAACATATACACTACATGATATAGCACACTCCTCAAAATGGCTTCGGCTTTCGCTTTCGCTTTTTACGGTGAGAACAAAATTCTCGCACACCGATCCAATCCTATGTTCCATCACTTCTCCATTTATGGGCCTAAGTAAAACCAAGGCATTCCCTTATGAACAATCCACACAAATTGCTGATACAATGCAATTGAGCAGTAGCAGAGTAGATTTGTATAATATGATTCTCTATGCAGCTCGAACCCTGAAGTGACCATTGAAATTTCTGGAAGCACTGTACAGCTGTTTGATCCCCTAAGGGAATCATTAGCATTGCAAATGGACCGAGTCCACACGGGGACACGTACAAGGGTTGGGGTGAACGATTGTCAATAGAACACCCGAACCACAAGGCTATCCGATATGGCTCTGAACGCTTTGTTCAACATATACACTACATGATATAGCACACTCCCCAAACTGGCTTCGGCTTTCAAATTGGCTTTTTACAGTGAGAACAAAATTCTCGCACACAGATCCAATCCTATGTTCCACCACTTCTCCATTTATGGGCCTAAGTAAAACCAAGCCATTCCCTTATGAAAAATCTACACAAATTGCTGATACAATGCAATTGAGCAGTAGCAGAGTAGATTTGTATAATATGATTCTCCATGCAGCTTGAACACTGAACTGACCATTGAAAATGATGGAAGCACTGTACAGCTGTTTGATCCCCTAAGGGAATCATGAGCATTGCAAATGGACCGAGTCCACACGGGGACACGTACAAGGGTTGGGGTGAACGATTGTCAATAGAACACCCGAACCACAAGGCTATCCGATATGGCTCTGAACGCTTTGTTCAACATATACACTACATGATATAGCACAATCCCCAAACTGGCTTCGGCTTTCAAATTGGCTTTTTAACGTGAGAACAAAATTCTCGCACACCGATCCAATCCTATGTTCCAACACTTCGCCATTTATGGGCCTAAGTAAAACCAAGCCATTCCCTTATGAAAAATCTACACAAATTGCTGATACAATGCAATTGAGCAGTAGCAGAGTAGATTTGTATAATATGATTCTCCATGCAGCTTGAACACTGAACTGACCATTGAAAATTCTGGAAGCACTGTACACCTGTTTGATCCCCTAAGGGAATCATGAGCATTGCAAATGGACCGAGTCCACACGGGGACACGTACAAGGGTTGGGGTGAACGATTGTCAATAGAACACCCGAACCACAAGGCTATCCGATATGGCTCTGAACGCTTTGTTCAACATATACACTACATGATATAGCACACTCCTCAAAATGGCTTCGGCTTTCGCTTTCGCTTTTTACGGTGAGAACAAAATTCTCGCACACCGATCCAATCCTATGTTTCATCACTTCTCCATTTATGGGTCTAAGTAAAACCAAGGCATTCCCTTATGAACAATCCACACAAATTGCTGATACAATGCAATTGAGCAGTAGCAGAGTAGATTTGTATAATATGATTCTCCATGCAGCTCGAACCCTGAAGTGACCATTGAAATTTCTGGAAGCACTGTACAGCTGTTTGATCCCCTAAGGGAATCATTAGCATTGCAAATGGACCGAGTCCACACGGGGACACGTACAAGGGTTGGGGTGAACGATTGTCAATAGAACACCCGAACCACAAGGCTATCCGATATGGCTCTGAACGCTTTGTTCAACATATACACTACATGATATAGCACACTCCCCAAACTGGCTTCGGCTTTCAAATTGGCTTTTTACCGTGAGAACAAAATTCTCGCACACCGATCCAATCCTATGTTCCACCACTTCTCCATTTATGGGCCTAAGTAAAACCAAGCCATTCCCTTATGAAAAATCTACACAAATTGCTGATACAATGCAATTGAGCAGTAGCAGAGTAGATTTGTATAATATGATTCTCCATGCAGCTTGAACACTGAACTGACCATTGAAAATTATAGAAGCACTGTACAGCTGTTTGATCCCCTAAGGGAATCATGAGCATTGCAAATGGACCGAGTCCACACGGGGACACGTACAAGGGTTGGGGTGAACGATTGTCAATAGAACACCCGAACCACAAGGCTATCCGATATGGCTCTGAACGCTTTGTTCAACATATACACTACATGATATAGCACACTCCCCAAACTGGCTTCGGCTTTCAAATTGGCTTTTTACCGTGAGAACAAAATTCTCGCACACCGATCCAATCCTATGTTTCATCAATTCTCCATTTATGGGTCTAAGTAAAACCAAGGCATTCCCTTATGAACAATCCACACAAATTGCTGATACAATGCAATTGAGCAGTAGCAGAGTAGATTTGTATATTATGATTCTCCATGCAGCTCGAACCCTGAAGTGACCATTGAAATTTCTGGAAGCACTGTACAGCTGTTTGATCCCCTAAGGGAATCATTAGCATTGCAAATGGACCGAGTCCACACGGGGACACGTACAAGGGTTGGGGTGAACGATTGTCAATAGAACACCCGAACCACAAGGCTATCCGATATGGGTCTGAACGCTTTGTTCAACATATACACTACATGATATAGCACACTCCCTAAACTGGCTTCGGCTTTAAAATTGGCTTTTTGCAGTGAGAACCAAATTCTCGCACACCGATCCAATCCTATGTTCCAACACTTCGCCATTTATGGGCCTAAGTACAACCAAGACATTCCCATGTGATCAATCCACACAAATTGCTGATATAATGCAATTGAGCAGTAGCAGAGTAGATTTGTATAATATGATTCTCCATGCAGCTTGAACACTGAAGTGACCATTGAAAATGATGGAAGCACCGTACAGCTGATTGATCCCCTAAGGGAATCATGAGCATTGCAAATGGACCGAGTCTACACGGGGACACGTACAAGGGTTGGGGTGAACGATTGTCAATAGAACACCCGAACAACAGGACTATCAGATATGGGTCTGAAGTCTTTGTTCATTGTATAACGTTCATGATATAGCACTTTCCCCAAACTGCCTTCGGCTTTCAAATTGGCTTTTTATGGTGAGAACAAAATTCTCGCACACCGATCCAATCCTATGTTCCATCACTTCTCCATTTATGGGCCTAAGTTCAACCAAGGCATTCCCTTATGAAAAATCTACACAAATTGCTGATACAATGCAATTGAGCAGTAGCAGAGTAGATTTGTATAAACTGATTCGCAATGCAGCTCGAACCCTGAAGTGACCATTGAAAATTCTGGAAGCACTGTACAGCTGTTTGATCCCCTAAGGGAATCATGAGCATTGCAAATGGACCGAGTCCACACGGGGACACGTACAAGGGTTGGGGTGAACGATTGTCAATAGAACACCCGAACCACAAGGCTATCCCATATGGGTCTGAACGCTTTGTTCAACATATACACTACATGATATAGCACACTCCCTAAACTGGCTTCGGCTTTCAAATTGGCTTTTTGCAGTGAGAACCAAATTCTCGCACACAGATCCAATCCTATGTTCCAACACTTCGCCATTTATGGGCCTAAGTAAAACCAAGACATTCCCATGTGATCAATCCACACAAATTGCTGATATAATGCAATTGAGCAGTAGCAGAGTAGATTTGTATAATATGATTCTCCATGCAGCTTGAACACTGAAGTGACCATTGAAAATGATGGTAGCACCGTACAGCTGTTTGATCCCCTAAGGGAATCATGAGCATTGCAAATGGACCGAGTCCACACGGGGACACGTACAAGGGTTGGGGTGAACGATTGTCAATAGAACACTCGAACCACAAGGCTATCCGATATGGCTCTGAACGCTTTGTTCAACATATACACTACATGATATAGCACACTCCCCAAACTGGCTTCGGCTTTCAAATTGGCTTTTTACCGTGAGAACAAAATTCTCGCACACCGATCCAATCCTATGTTCCATCACTTCTCCATTTATGGGCCTAAGTAAAACCAAGCCATTCCCTCATGAACAATCCACACAAATTGCTGATACAATGCAATTGAGCAGTAGCAGAGTAGATTTGTATAATATGATTCTCCATGCAGCTTGAACACTGAACTGACCATTGAAAATTATGGAAGCACTGTACAGCTGTTTGATCCCCTAAGGGAATCATGAGCATTGCAAATGGACCGAGTCCACACGGGGACACGTACAAGGGTTGGGGTGAACGATTGTCAATAGAACACCCGAACCACAGGACTATCAGATATGGGTCTGAAGTCTTTGTTCATTGTATAACGTTCATGATATAGCACTTTCCCCAAACTGCCTTCAGCTTTCAAATTGGCTTTTTACGGTGAGAACAAAATTCTCGCACACCGATCCAATCCTATGTTCCATCACTTCTCCATTTATGGGCCTAAGTTCAACCAAGGCATTCCCTTATGAAAAATCTACACAAATTGCTGATACAATGCAATTGAGCAGTAGCAGAGTAGATTTGTATAATCTGATTCGCAATGCAGCTCGAACCCTGAAGTGACCATTGAAAAATTCTGGAAGCACTGTACAGCTGTTTGATCCCCTAAGGGAATCATGAGCATTGCAAATGGACCGAGTCCACACGGGGACACGTACAAGGGTTGGGGTGAACGATTGTCAATAGAACACCCGAACCACAAGGCTATCCGATATGGCTCTGAACGCTTTGTTCAACATATACACTACATGATATAGCACACTCCTCAAAATGGCTTCGGCTTTCAAATTGGCTTTTTGCAGTGAGAACCAAATTCTCGCACACAGATCCAATCCTATGTTCCAACACTTCGCCATTTATGGGCCTAAGTAAACCCAAGACATTCCCATGTGATCAATCCACACAAATTGCTGATATAATGCAATTGAGCAGTAGCAGAGTAGATTTGTATAATATGATTCTCCATGCAGCTTGAACACTGAAGTGACTATTGAAAATGATGGTAGCACCGTACAGCTGTTTGATCCCCTAAGGGAATCATGAGCATTGCAAATGGACCGAGTCCACACGGGGACACGTACAAGGGTTGGGGTGAACGATTGTCAATAGAACACTCGAACAACAAGGCTATCCGATATGGCTCTGAACGCTTTGTTCAACATATACACTACATGATATAGCACACTCCCCAAACTAGCTTCGGCTTTCAAATTGGCTTTTTACGGTGAGAACCAAATTCTCGCACACCGATCCAATCCTATGTTCCATCACTTCTCCATTTCTGGGCCTAAGTAAAACCAAGCCATTCCCTTATGAACAATCCACACAAATTGCTGATACAATGCAATTGAGCAGTAGCAGAGTAGATTTGTATAATCTGATTCTCCATGCAGCTCGAACACTGAACTGACCATTGAAAATTATAGAAGCACTGTACAGCTGTTTGATCCCCTAAGGGAATCATGAGCATTGCAAATGGACCGAGTCCACACGGGGACACGTACAAGGGTTGGGGTGAACGATTGTCAATAGAACACCCGAACCACAAGGCTATGCGATATGGCTCTGAACGCTTTGTTCAACATATACACTACATGATATAGCACACTCCCCAAACTGGCTTCGGCTCTCAAATTGGCTTCTTACGGTGAGAAACAAATTCTCGCACACCGATCCAATCCTATGTTCCATCACTTCTCCATTTATGGGCCTAAGTAAAACCAAGCCATTCCCTTATGAAAAATCTACACAAATTGCTGATACAATGCAATTGAGCAGTAGCAGAGTAGATTTGTATAATATGATTCTCCATGCAGCTTGAACACTGAACTGACCATTGAAAATGATGGAAGCACCGTACAGCTGTTTGATCCCCTAAGGGAATCATGAGCATTGCAAATGGACCGAGTCCACACGGGGACACGTACAAGGGTTGGGGTGAACGATTGTCAATAGAACACCCGAACCACAAGGCTATCCGATATGGCTCTGAACGCTTTGTTCAACATATACACTACATGATATAGCACACTCCTCAAACTGGCTTCGGCTTTCGCTTTCGCTTTTTACGGTGAGAACAAAATTCTCGCACACCGATCCAATCCTATGTTCCATCACTTCTCCATTTATGGGCCTAAGTAAAACCAAGGCATTCCCTTATGAACAATATACAAATATTGCTGATAAAATGCAATTGAGCAATAGCAGAGTAGATTTTTATAAACTGATTCGCAATGCAGCTCGAACCCTGAAGTGACCATTGAAAATTCTGGAAGCACTGTACAGCTGTTTGATCCCCTAAGGGAATCATGAGCATTGCAAATGGACCGAGTCCACACGGGGACACGTACAAGGGTTGGGGTGAACGATTGTCAATAGAACACCCGAACCACAAGGCTATCCGATATGGCTCTGAACGCTTTGTTCAATATATACACTACATGATATAGCACACTCCCCAAACTGGCTTCGGCTTTCAAATTGGCTTTTTACCGTGAGAACCAAATTTTCGCACACCGATCCAATCCTATGTTCCATCACTTCTCCATTTATGGGCCTAAGTAAAACCAAGACATTCCCTTATGAAAAATCTACACAAATTGCTGATACAATGCAATTGAGCAGTAGCAGAGTAGATTTGTATAATATGATTCTCTATGCAGCTCGAACATTGAACTGACCATTGAAAATTCTGGAAGCACTGTACAGCTGTTTGATCCCCTAAGGGAATCATGAGCATTGCAAATGGACCGAGTCCACACGGGGACACGTACAAGGGTTGGGGTGAACGATTGTCAATAGAACACCCGAACCACAAGGCTATCCCATATGGCTCTGAACGCTTTGTTCAACATATACACTACATGATATAGCACACTCCACAAACTGGCTTCGGCTTTCAAATTGGCTTTTTACCGTGAGAACAAAATTCTCGCACACCGATCCAATCCTATGTTCCATCACTTCTCCATTTATGGGCCTAAGTAAAACCAAAGCATTCCCTTATGAACAATCCACACAAATTGCTGATACAATGCAATTGAGCAGTAGCAGAGTAGATTTGTATAATCTGATTCTCCATGCAGCTTGAACACTGAACTGACCATTGAAAATTTTGGAAGCACTGTACAGCTGTTTGATCCACTAAGGGAATCATGAGCATTGCAAATGGACCGAGTCCACACGGGGACACGTACAAGGGTTGGGGTGAACGATTGTCAATAGAACACCCGAACCACAAGGCTATCCGATATGGCTCTGAACGCTTTGTTCAACATATACACTACATGATATAGCACACTCCTCAAACTGGCTTCGGCTTTCGCTTTCGCTTTTTACGGTGAGAACAAAATTCTCGCACACCGATCCAATCCTATGTTCCATCACTTCTCCATTTATGGGCCTAAGTAAAACCAAGCCATTCCCTTATGAAAAATCTACACAAATTGCTGATACAATGCAATTGAGCAGTAGCAGAGTAGATTTGTATAATCTGATTGGCAATGCAGCTCGAACCCTGAAGTGACCATTGAAATTTCTGGAAGCACTGTACAGCTGTTTGATCCCCTAAGGGAATCATGAGCATTGCAAATGGACCGAGTCCACACGGGGACACGTACAAGGGTTGGGGTGAACGATTGTCAATAGAACACCCGAACCACAAGGCTATCCGATATGGCTCTGAACGCTTTGTTCAACATATACACTACATGATATAGCACACTCCCCAAACTGGCTTCGGCTTTCAAATTGGCTTTTTGCAGTGAGAACCAAATTCTCGCACACAGATCCAATCCTATGTTCCAACACTTCGCCATTTATGGGCCTAAGTAAACCCAAGACATTCCCATGTGATCAATCCACACAAATTGCTGATATAATGCAATTGAGCAGTAGCAGAGTAGATTTGTATAATATGATTCTCCATGCAGCTTGAACACTGAACTGACCATTGAAAATGATGGAAGCACCGTACAGCTGTTTGATCCCCTAAGGGAATCATGAGCATTGCAAATGGACCGAGTCCACACGGGGACACGTGCAATGGTTGGGGTGAACGATTGTCAATAGAACACCCGAACCACAGGACTATCAGATATGTGTCTGAAGTCTTTGTTCATTGTATAACGTTCATGATATAGCACTTTCCCCAAACTGCCTTCGGCTTTCAAATTGGCTTTTTACGGTGAGAACAAAATTCTCGCACACCGATCCAATCCTATGTTCCATCACTTCTCCATTTATGGGCCTAAGTTCAACCAAGGCATTCCCTTATGAACAATCCACACAAATTGCTGATACAATGCAATTGAGCAGTAGCAGAGTAGATTTGTATAATATGATTCTCCATGCAGCTTGAACACTGAAGTGACCATTGAAAATGATGGTAGCACCGTACAGCTGTTTGATCCCCTAAGGGAATCATGAGCATTGCAAATGGACCGAGTCCACACGGGGACACGTACAAGGGTTGGGGTGAACGATTGTCAATAGAACACCCGAACAACAAGGCTATCCCATATGGCTCTGAACGCTTTGTTCAACATATACACTACATGATATAGCACACTCCCCAAACTGACTTCGGCTTTCAAATTGGCTTTTTACCGTGAGAACCAAATTCTCGCACACCGATCCAATCCTATGTTCCATCACTTCTCCATTTATGGGCCTAACTGATACCAAGGCATTCGCTAATGTACAATATACAAATATTGCTGATAAAATGCAATTGAGCAGTAGCAGAGTAGATTTGTATAATATGATTCTCCATGCAGCTTGAACACTGAACTGACCATTGAAAATTCTGGAAGCACTGTACAGCTGTTTGATCCCCTAAGGGAATCATGAGCATTGCAAATGGACCGAGTCCACACGGGGACACGTACAAGGGTTGGGGTGAACGATTGTCAATAGAACACCCGAACCACAAGGCTATGCGATATGGCTCTGAACGCTTTGTTCAACATATACACTACATGATATAGCACACTCCCCAAACTGGCTTCGGCTTTCAAATTGGCTTTTTACAGTGAGAACCAAATTCTCGCACACCGATCCAATCCTATGTTCCAACACTTCGCCATTTATGGGCTTAAGTAAAACCAAGGCATTCGCTGATGAACAAGGTACACAAATTGCTGATACAATGCAATTGAGCAGTAGCAGAGTAGATTTGTATAATATGATTCTCCATGCAGCTTGAACACTGAAGTGACCATTGAAAATGATGGTAGCACCGTACAGCTGTTTGATCCGCTAAGGGAATCATGAGCATTGCAAATGGACCGAGTCCACACGGGGACACGTACAAGGGTTGGGGTGAACGATTGTCAATAGAACACTCGAACCACAAGGCTATCCGATATGGCTCTGAACGCTTTGTTCAACATATACACTACATGATATAGCACACTCCCCAAACTGGCTTCGGCTTTCAAATTGGCTTTTTGCAGTGAGAACCAAATTCTCGCACACAGATCCAATCCTATGTTCCAACACTTCGCCATTTATGGGCCTAAGTAAAACCAAGACATTCCCATGTGATCAATCCACACAAATTGCTGATATAATGCAATTGAGCAATAGCAGAGTAGATTTGTATAATATGATTCGCAATGCAGCTCGAACCCTGAAGTGACCATTGAAAATTCTGGCAGCACTGTACAGCTGTTTAATCCCCTAAGGGAATCATGATCATTGCAAATGGACCGAGTCCACACGGGGACACGTACAAGGGTTGGGGTGAACGATTGTCAATAGAACACCCGAACCACAAGGCTATCCGATATGGCTCTGAACGCTTTGTTCAACATATACACTACATGATATAGCACACTCCCCAAACTGGCTTCGGCTTTCAAATTGGCTTCTTACGGTGAGAACCAAATTCTCGCACACCGATCCAATCCTATGTTCCATCACTTCTCCATTTATGGGCCTTAGTAAAACCAAGACATTCCCATGTGATCAATCCACACAAATTGCTGATATAATGCAATTGAGCAGTAGCAGAGTAGATTTGTATAATATGATTCTCCATGCAGCTTGAACACTGAAGTGACCATTGAAAATGATGGTAGCACCGTACACTTGTTAGATCCCCTAAGGGAATCATGAGCATTGCAAATGGACCGAGTCCACACGGGGACACGTACAAGGGTTGGGGTGAACGATTGTCAATAGAAAATCCGAACCACAAGGCTATCCGATATGGCTCTGAACGCTTTGTTCAACATATACACTACATGATATAGCACACTCCCCAAACTGGCTTCGGCTTTCAAATTGGCTTTTTACGGTGAGAAACAAATTCTCGCACACCGATCCAATCCTATGTTCCAACACTTCTCCATTTATGGGCCTAAGAAAAATCAAGGCATTCCCTTATGAACAATCCACACAAATTGCTGATACAATGCAATTGAGCAGTAGCAGAGTAGATTTGTATAATATGATTCTCCATGCAGCTTGAACACTGAACTGACCATTGAAAATTATGGAAGCACTGTACAGATGTTTGATCCACTGAGGGAATCATGAGCATTGCAAATGGACCGAGTCCACACGGGGACACGTACAAGGGTTGGGGTGAACGATTGTCAATAGAACACCCGAACCACAAGGCTATCCGATATGGCTCTGAACGCTTTGTTCAACATATACACTACATGATATAGCACACTCCCCAAACTGGCTTCGGCTTTCAAATTGGCTTTTTAGGGTGAGAAACAAATTCTCGCACACCGATCCAATCCTATGTTCCATCACTTCTCCATTTATGGGCCTAAGTGAAACCAAGGCATTCGCTAATGTACAATATACAAATATTGCTGATAAAATGCAATTGAGCAGTAGCAGAGTAGATTTGTATAATCTGATTCGCAATGCAGCTCGAACCCTGAAGTGACCATTGAAAATTCTGGAAGCACTGTACAGCTGTTTGATCCCCTAAGGGAATCATGAGCATTGCAAATGGACCGAGTCCACACGGGGACACGTACAAGGGTTGGGGTGAACGATTGTCAATAGAACACCCGAACCACAAGGCTATCCGATATGGCTCTGAACGCTTTGTTCAACATATACACTACATGATATAGCACACTCCCCAAACTGGCTTCGGCTTTCAAATTGGCTTTTTACGGTGAGAAACAAATTCTCGCACACCGATCCAATCCTATGTTCCACCACTTCTCCATTTATGGGCCTAAGTAAAACCAAGCCATTCCCTTATGAAAAATCTACACAAATTGCTGATACAATGCAATTGAGCAGTAGCAGAGTAGATTTGTATAATATGATTCTCCATGCAGCTTGAACACTGAAGTGACCATTGAAAATTCTGGAAGCACTGTACAGCTGTTTGATCCCCTAAGGGAATCATGAGCATTGCAAATGGACCGAGTCCACACGGGGACACGTACAAGGGTTGGGGTGAACGATTGTCAATAGAACACCCGAACCACAAGGCTATCCGATATGGGTCTGAACGCTTTGTTCAACATATACACTACATGATATAGCACACTCCCCAAACTGGCTTCGGCTTTCAAATTGGCTTTTTACGGTGAGAAACAAATTCTCGCACACCGATCCAATCCTATGTTCCACCACTTCTCCATTTATGGGCCTAAGTAAAACCAAGCCATTCCCTTATGAAAAATCTACACAAATTGCTGATACAATGCAATTGAGCAGTAGCAGAGTAGATTTGTATAATATGATTCTCCATGCAGCTTGAACACTGAACTGACCATTGAAAATGATGGAAGCACCGTACAGCTGTTTGATCCCCTAAGGGAATCATAAGAAATGCAAATGGACCGAGTCCACACGGGGACACGTGCAATGGTTGGGGTGAACGATTGTCAATAGAACACCCGAACCACAGGACTATCAGATATGGGTCTGAAGTCTTTGTTCATTGTATAACGTTCATGATATAGCACTTTCCCCAAACTGCCTTCGGCTTTCAAATTGGCTTTTTACGGTGAAAACCAAATTCTCGCACACCGATCCAATCCTATGTTCCATCACTTCTCCATTTATGGGCCTAAGTTCAACCAAGGCATTCCCTCATGAACAATCCACACAAATTGCTGATATAATGCAATTGAGCAATAGCAGAGTAGATTTGTATAATATGATTCTCCATGCAGCTTGAACACTGAACTGACCATTGAAAATTCTGGAAGCACTGTACAGCTGTTTGATCCCCTAAGGGAATCATGAGCATTGCAAATGGACCGAGTCTACACGGGGACACGTACAAGGGTTGGGGTGAACGATTGTCAATAGAACACCCGAACAACAAGGCTATCCCATATGGCTCTGAACGCTTTGTTCAACATATACACTACATGATATAGCACACTCCCCAAACTGACTTCGGCTTTCAAATTGGCTTTTTACAGTGAGAACCAAATTCTCGCACACCGATCCAATCCTATGTTCCATCACTTCTCCATTTATGGGCCTAAGTGAAACCAAGGCTTTCGCTAATATACATTATACAAATATTGCTGATAAAATGCAATTGAGCAGTAGCAGAGTAGATTTGTATAATCTGATTCGCAATGCAGCTCGAACAATGAAGTGACCATTGAAAATTCTGGAAGCACTGTACAGCTGTTTGATCCCCCAAATGAATCATGAGCATTGCAAATGGACCGAGTCCACACGGGGACACGTACAAGGGTTGGGGTGAACGATTGTCAATAGAACACCCGAACCACAAGGCTATCCGATATGGCTCTGAACGCTTTGTTCAACATATACACTACATGATATAGCACACTCCCTAAACTGGCTTCGGCTTTCAAATTGGCTTTTTAGGGTGAGAACCAAATTCTCGCACACAGATCCAATCCTATGTTCCAACACTTCGCCATTTATGGGCCTAAGTAAGACCAAGACATTCCCATGTGATCAATCCACACAAGTTGCTGATATAATGCAATTGAGCAGTAGCAGAGTAGATTTGTATAATATGATTCTCCATGCAGCTTGAACACTGAAGTGACCATTGAAAATGATGGAAGCACCGTACAGCTGTTTGATCCCCTAAGGGAATCATGAGCATTGCAAATGGACCGAGTCCACACGGGGACACGTACAAGGGTTGGGGTGAACGATTGTCAATAGAACACCCGAACCACAAGGCTATCCGATATGGCTCTGAACGCTTTGTTCAACATATACATTACATGATATAGCACACTCCCTAAACTGGCTTAGGCTTTCAAATTGGCTTTTTGCAGTGAGAACCAAATTCTCGCACACAGATCCAATCCTATGTTCCAACACTTCTCCATTTATGGGCCTAAGTAAGACCAAGACATTCCCATGTGATCAATCCACACAAGTTGCTGATATAATGCAATTGAGCAGTAGCAGAGTAGATTTGTATATGATTCTCCATGCAGCTTGAACACTGAACTGACCATTGAAAATGATGGGTGCACCGTACAGCTGTTTGATCCCCTAAGGGAATCATGAGCATTGCAAATGGACCGAGTCCACACGGGGACACGTGCAATGGTTGGGGTGAACGATTGTCAATAGAACACCCGAACCACAGGACTATCAGATATGGGTCTGAAGTCTTTGTTCATTGTATAACGTTCATGATATAGCACTTTCCCCAAACTGCCTTCGGCTTTCAAATTGGCTTTTTACGGTGAGAACCAAATTCTTGCACACCGATCCAATCCTATGTTCCATCACTTCTCCATTTATGGGCCTAAGTTCAACCAAGGCATTCCCTTATGAACAATCCACACGAATTGCTCATACAATGCAATTGAGCAGTAGCAGAGTAGATTTGTATAATCTGATTCTCCATGCAGCTTGAACACTGAACTGACCATTGAAAATTATGGAAGCACTGTACAGCTGTTTGATCCCCTAAGGGAATCATGAGCATTGCAAATGGACCGAGTCCACACGGGGACACGTACAAGGGTTGGGGTGAACGATTGTCAATAGAACACCCGAACCACAAGGCTATCCCTTATGGCTCTGAACGCTTTGTTCAACATATACACTACATGATATAGCACACTCCCCAAACTGGCTTCGGCTTTCAAATTGGCTTTTTTCCTTGAGAACAAAATTCTCGCACACCGATCCAATCCTATGTTCCATCACTTCTCCATTTATGGGCCTAAGTTCAACCGAGGCATTCCCTTATGAAAAATCTACGCAAATTGCTGATACAATGCAATTGAGCAGTAGCAGAGTAGATTTGTATAATATGATTCTCCATGCAGCTTGAACACTGAACTGACCATTGAAAATGATGGATGCACCGTACAGCTGTTTGATCCCCTAAGGGAATCATGAGCATTGCAAATGGACCGAGTCCACACGGGGACACGTGCAATGGTTGGGGTGAACGTTTGTCAATAGAACACCCGAACCACAGGACTATCAGATATGGGTCTGAAGTCTTTGTTCATTGTATAACGTTCATGATATAGCACTTTCCCCAAACTGCCTTCGGCTTTCAAATTGGCTTTTTACGGTGAGAACCAAATTCTTGCACACCGATCCAATCCTATGTTCCATCACTTCTCCATTTATGGGCCTAAGTTCAACCAAGGCAATCCCTTATGAACAATCCACACGAATTGCTCATACAATGCAATTGAGCAGTAGCAGAGTAGATTTGTATAATCTGATTCTCCATGCAGCTTGAACACTGAACTGACCATTGAAAATTATGGAAGCACTGTACAGCTGTTTGATCCCCTAAGGGAATCATGAGCATTGCAAATGGACCGAGTCCACACGGGGACACGTACAAGGGTTGGGGTGAACGATTGTCAATAGAACACCCGAACCACAATGCTATCGATATGGGTCTCAACGCTTTGTTCAACATATACACTACATGATATAGCACAATCCCCAAACTGGCTTCGGCTTTCAAATTGGCTTTTTACGGTGAGAACCAAATTCTCGCACACCGATCCAATCCTATGTTCCATCACTTCTCCATTTATGGGCCTAAGTAAAACCAAGGCATTCCCTTATGAACAATCCACACTAATTGCTGATAAAATGCAATTGAGCAGTAGCAGAGTAGATTTGTATAATCTGATTCTCCATGCAGCTTGAACACTGAACTGACCATTTAGATAGGGCACTCATATTTCGATAGGTCACTCATAATTTGTTGGGGCAAGTGCACAGTTCATTACACGTTATATTCATGTTCATACGTATATCCAATATACGTATATATCTGATGGAACTCTACAAATCGGCTACTGTTATTCATAAAAAACCGTTTACGAGACACACTCAAACTGCAGTTAGATTGGGTGCTGACTTGTTTTGGGCATTTCACCAGGATATAATAGAAGAAGAAATAAAATGACTCTTTTCAACCAAATGGCTTACCACGCCGCAATCATATGCACTCTTTTATAACTCTCGCAAGATTGTGATAGAAAAACAGGAGCCGCTACAAAATGTGAACCATACTGATGTTGCTATAGAACTATAATGTCGTGAATTGAGTCATGACACAATGGGCATTATATTCGTTTGTGCCCGCAAGTTGCATGTGTTATAGAGCTATCAGTGAACTGATGTTACAGGGTATCACACAATCACTTCCGACCTGTCATTCGTCATGTATTTGTATTTGAATCTGTAGCACACATTTCGCGATTGCACTATCTGTGCAAATCATGCGGGTGAGGTGTAAGATTACAGCTCGTCGATTGGGAATGCACTCGACCGCACCGAGTCAGGTTTAGAAGAGCAGCAGCTAGTGTTACTTGATTTGCTCTTCGGTGGGGCAAGTGTGTATAAGTCCTCCTCTAAATTCTTGGAAACTATAAGGAAATACGTCCAAATGCGGGCTGGCAAGCTGCACATGTTTTGGATTGGTCATGTGCATACAACACTGCAGTACTGTTATTAATTGTCCAGTGGGACCAGTAAACTTTGAGCCATTTTACCCTGGGCTTTCATTCTAGCTACCGGATTTGATTCGTTTGCTCTGATATGCTTACAGAGATTGATGCCGCGGGAAACTATTTTCTTCACCTGGTAAAATTACAAATAAAGTAATAAATAACTAAGAATAATAAATATCAAGCTTTTGCTACTCACCGCCTCTTGTATCTTGAACAGATGGCCACTCGTGATTATGTGAAAAAAAAGTATAAACTAAAAACTCTTCATATATTTATATTGCCGAACGGGTATTTCTCAGGATACATCTGAGTAATTATGTACCTACAATCCTTCTTCGTTGTTTGGTGCACGGTGCAAACTCTATTCAAATAGCTAGTCAACTCCTTAAACAGTCCCAAGAACAATCAAAACAACTTGTGCCGTTCTTTTCATAGTGGATCAAATAATAAAAGATGCATATCGTCATAAGTATATGAGAGTTATGTCGATATAACAGTGATGCTTATTATCATGGACGCTGTACAAGCTAAAGTACACGCCAAAGAATAGAAACCCGTGCTATTTTGTCAAGTATGGACGTCTGAAAGTTCTCTCGGTACAACTCGACTTTGAATTGCTTTTTAGATTCAGTTGATATGACACGATTCTCACTTCTGATAAGGCAAATCAAACAATCAATAGGTGTTTCTATGAGTTTTAGTGCTCAGCACACAGTCAATGATGAATAGGGAGCTGTTCCACTTAACAAGCAAAATCAAGAAAAATATAGATATTTTTTGGGAGGTTGAACATATTCAGTCGCATGTTCTTAGTTGAAAACTGTCAAAGGTGTAAGGTATTCTCTTTTCAGAGAATTCCTCTTCCAGAAAATATGTCCATCTTATGTATCAATTTACTTGCCAATGACGTGTTCTATTTTGGTCAATGGCGCTCCTTCATTCTAACTCAAAATAAGTAATGTTATAGAAATCTTCAACGTTCAAATCAGGAATCATTACATGCTTGATTTGGGATTTAAATTGTCATTCCTGAATACTTCAGACAAAAATTTAAATTTTCATTTATTATAAATGTGGCCTTTTAATTGAACAAATGATATCCCCGGTAGGATTTCAAAGCACGCTCCACCAGGTGGTTCGTTGTGTTGCCACCACCGACAGTGTATTACACAGCGGGGATCTAACGCGTTCTGCTCTTTAATGTCCATTTACTAATTCTCCTAGCCAATTTTCGCGTCCAGGGTTTTCCGTTTACCAGCTGTTTTTATCATATCAATAAATTACCAAGCACCGTGCAGCTCCACTGAAGAGATGATTCGTTTACGCACTGTGTGAGCAAGGCAAAGCCGTTCAGAACCATCGTAAATTGAGTGGAGCAACAAGTGTGAGCAAAATATAAAAGTACATAACTGTGCCTTGCCTGATCCTAAATCCAGCTATATCAAAGGATTCACTGCCCCAGACACATTTAGGTTCGAAATACGTGACCGAACCAAAACAGTGCATAGTACGGCTGGGTGTAACAGAAATATGGTGGAACAAGCTGTTACCCAGGTGTGTAAAACATTGGTTCATATAGACACATGAACAAAATCTATGAGGGTATTTTCATTATGAATAGGGAAATGGGTTAGGCATTGTATGTTCTAACATATGCGTCTGTGTCGCAGTGGTCGAAATTTTCTCGGGCGATTTCGTGAGGAAGTCACTACAGGTATGAATGAGTTGACGAATGGATGAATAGGTGAATCAGCTAACGAGTGAATCAATATAATGTGTTCATGTGAAAAGCTGGGCGTAAATTTCATTGGTTTACACGGTAACCAGAATATTATTGTCCGGAATTACTCCATGCACAAACCGTACATCGACGAATGCTGGCAAGCTTGCAATTATCTTCAGAAGGATCTTGGTGCATTTACGAAGCCATTTTTTATCGCTCATTCAAATAACACGCATTTTGAATATTGAATGGATCACTGGAAACGTCATTCATTTATAATCCTATTGTAACGGGAACAACCTACCATCTGTTGGTGTACTGGTTGGCTCCAACCCCTTTGACTGTGGGTTTTACTTAGCACTGGAATTGGCATCTTTACAGTTAAAATATTCATCGTTGCCTAATCAACATTACCAAGCTTTGCGTTGTGGAATGCCTTGTGATACGCTGCCCAATTTCCACGGACCTCTGGCTGACCTCTGAGGAATATCTCGAATAAAAATATTACCCCAAAAGGAAAAAGGGTCCACTGGGAGCCTAAATAAAACGCAAAACACCGTGCTTAGAAAAGTTTTCAGAAAAAACAGCTCAGCAAACATTGTTCAGCCAACCATGATTCGTCTATAAGTTACTTCAGTATTTGGGAAATCGCCATGCAACAGTGATCCAGTGCATCCGTGGACATTCAAAAATGCTGTAGGATTAGTCGGTAGAAGCAATTTACTGTATTCCACCCGGAAATGCCGAAGATGGGCACAAAATGGCATCATCAGAATTCACCTTTAGTAGTTGAAGTCGTTTTGGTATTCAATGGTTTTCCGAAGAACTACTGTTATTCACCAAACAAACGCACTCGATGCAGAACTGTTTCTTTCTTTACCACGGTAAATCTTAGTAAGCGCTTTCGGCAACAATGAAAAACAAATCCTCAAATAATTTGTTCCATTTAACAACAAAGTTGCAAACAGTTATAGTAAGTCTAGTAATTTTTCAACGCGTATACCTTTATCTCTGACTCACCTTTGAGTGTCATCGTAGTCTCTGACCTGTGTGGATGATCTTGTGACGTGAGCTGGGATTGCCAACCGTAATTTCAGTAGTCTTCAGTTTACACCAGTATCAATGGACTTAATCTGATCTCTCGCTTTCATGCGTAGCCTTCAGTCCATGTCGCATTCAGTAGGGCAAACTCGGCTTTTGACCAAATTCCACCCACAGCCGAGTACTGTTTTCAAGGAAATCAGTGTGTGGGGTGAATGATCTTCGGTCTGGGACGTGAAGCCTTAATGACGCTATAGCCTGATTGACCAACACGTGCTGTTCACGTGGTGGCTGATCCCAAAAACATTCGCCGGTAAAGAGCCCAACCTCACCTATCCATTCCGGCCCATGTACACCATCATCTGGTTGCAGACACTGCAATGAGTGTCACTTTCATAGTTTCTGCCTGTTGAAGCGCAACTGATACAAACACCTTTCCCTGTTCGGAAACAAATGTGATATGTGTCAACCCCAGAGCATCCAAGAAACATGAGTCCCCAGTCAGCTCTAGCTGCCTGCCTGTTCTGACAAGTCATCCGTCCATAACATGACGACTGCAAGTACCTAAATGTTGGAAGCTTGTAAATGTTTAGACCAATGGCCAGTGTGCTCGCATCCAACAGGACTCTTTGTCCGAAATCTTAAACAGATCGGAGAAAATATAGAATGAAAGCGGTCGGACAGAAACCCAGCCTCAACAAAATTTTTTCACTCGAGCTCAATGGGCCAGAACTGATTTTATTACAGCCTTTTATGAGAGGGACATTTCTGCAACCTGCATTGTCAACAAATCCTATATAAACCTAGGATTAGCTGGACTAAATCGATAGAAAATTTAATTTTTTAGCAGTTTATGCAACCAAATGAAAACAACATCTGCATCTCCGTAAAAAAATCAGTTACTATGACGATTTACCAAAATTTTCAAAGACAAACGGTCTCTGTACATAGACTGAAGCTATTCTCCAGCTAAAAAGATGTGGCCGACCTTTGTCTTGATCAAAACCGCTGGTCCCATGCGCCACACTAAGGCTTATCCATCCAGGACTAAAGTAACTCGAAGACCTTGTTATTCCGATTCCCGATACCGTCCCAAGTTGGGCCGTTCCAACTGTGATTGTACTCAAGCAAAGCGGCTCAGTTAGATTATGCACCGACTTTTCTACTGACCCCAGTTTGACATTTTAATACATGTGTTAACCAATCCCAGTGGCAGAAGATATGTTCATACAAGTATAACGCATTGGATGTTTCGCGAAGCTTGACATGGCTGAAGCATACTTCTGGCTAGAAATCACCCCACAATCTAGATCGCACCTGACAACCATTAAGCAGTGGGGTCTTCATCAATTCACGGGAATTCAGTTCGGTGTGGAAATGGTTCCGGCTGTATTTGAAAGGGTGGTAGACACCACGGTTGCTAAATCTCTTGCTACAGCTGCGTGTCATGACGATATCCTATACGTTGAACAGTCTTCAGAATAAATTTGCCGAAGTCTCGTTGACGTCCAGAAACGTGTCCGAAATTTAAGTTTGCCCCTCAAACCCGAAAAACATCAATTCCTCCTGATTTTTTCAGCGACTGGGAAATATTTTTTGATGCCACTGGGATGCAGCACGCCCCCGGAAACATCTGCTAGGTGGAGCAAAGCTCGCGCCACACGACGAGTCATCCGTAAGATCGTTATCAGACATAATCAGCTAATACAGTGCATCCATACCTGATCTACACCGAGTACGTGCGCCACTCGCCCATTTGCTCCAAAACGACACCCAATGGAGTTGATCGAAACCGGGACAGATAAGCTATAAGCATCAAAAACAAATGCTGACATTCGAAATATTTCTGACACAGTACGACGTGAGACTACTTCTCGCGGTGGATGACGATGGGTTCATCATGGTATCATTGTCTTTCTCTGTCATACCATTCCCAATGGGTCGGAAACGCTGTGGCACATGCCTCCCACGGTCTAACGCTGTTTCAGAAGAACTACGAACAGAGAAAAAAGAGGCATTGGCACTCATATTTGCGACCAAGTATTTTCACAAAATATTTTTGGTCATGACTTTCTTTAGATCATGGATTGTACTTCGCTGTTGTCAATTTTCGAAAGAGAAACACTTTCTGGAACTTGAAGTTGGGAAGAAACAACCACAATTTTTATCAAAATTTTGTTAGAATATTCCACAGTGGTGTGTCTGCCGTTTATTACACATGGCATGTTTACTGTTTTTGCTGGCCGATAACCATGTCCGTCGAAATCACATGATTATCCACTGCATCCACCAGTTCAATTGCGAATGCATTTGAGAGAAGAATGACGGCACTGCGAAACGCATTTCATTTGCGTAATACGAGCTCAAGCAAATCTCAACAATGGCACATAATATCAAACTTTTTTCTCGCACGGAATCTTTACGATCGTTATAAATACATTTCTAATGTGTGCACATTTGCACTGTTGTATCGCTATGAGGGGCTGAAAAAGCATGAATTGGTAGGTAATACTGCCATGTGTCTGGGCTATTCTAGCGAGTCGTATTGGGTTGATGCAGGCAACAACAAATCATTGTCGACAGCTACATAGAGAAGTTCTGAAAAATTCTCAGCTGATCGATTTCACTAACTAATCTTTCCACTAGGTCAGAATACATGTTTCTCAAAAAACTATCTTGCTGGAGAATGATTCACATGTTGCAACATGACGGACATAATAAAGTGTCCCTCATCATCAAATAGCACCAAGTTCCAATAATTCCGAGTCCTTTTATGTGCCTTTCGAGAACAACTTGCATGCGGCCCTTTGCGCAAATCGAATATTGGTCGTACCCTGTGGATGAAGTTAAAACCGTGTTCCCAGTTTCCGTATGTAACGAGGCTGTTGAAGAGTATTTTGAAATATTGGCTTTCTAAACTTGACCCCCGAAGAATCAACGTTATACCGGTATTTATCCGTCGATAATCTTAGTTTCACGGCAACGTTTGCTGACCGAGATAGGGTCTAGGTAATCAGGCCTAACACCCACAGCCTTGGTCGATTTTCCGTAATTTGCCTACTGACAATTGGGAGAGTAGCCCTGTGCAGAATACAGTTTAAATGAGCTAAGACAATTTTTCGGAATGTATTCACGATATCATGAGCACACCAAACATAACACAAACCGCGTTTCAAAATATCGCCTGAATGTGATCCAAACAAATATCGACAGCTATTTGAGAGATTTCCCCTTGATTTTAAAGGCTCAAGGCCTTCGACCACCAGCAATTGCGAACAGTTAGCTGCGATTGATAGGTCCTCCTGTTTTTATCTTTGTTCGCTTGTTGGAATGTGTCGGCAACCACGGTAATGAGGTGTCTGTATTCAGTTTGTACTCATCACTATTTTCACTCACATAAACTCCATTTGGGTATCTTTTTCACGTTTTTGGGGCTAAGGCCGTTTCTGCGAGATATGCACAGCACGAGAGTGTTGAAATGGTACTATATGAAAGGTCATCTTTCTCTGGTTGGAAACGAGGATCCTGCCAATTTGATATGATGGTCAGTATTTTCAGACTTGCTTCATTAAGCAAGTTCAGTGTTGTACGACATACTGGAAAGAGAACGTGGTATAAGGAAAATGTCTTGCAGGCTTGAAGATCCACTGTACTATATCGATAATCCAATTATGATCTGCTGGTAGATGAAATGGATCTCATCATTGCCAAACCCATGGTATACGCTTGTGGACGTGCCCAATAACAGGATACAATATATAATCCTCCATCTTTTGCACCCTTTAGGCAATATTTCTGATGCAAAACTCTGAAAACACCTCAGAAATTGTATCAGACCATGATTAACACCATCCACCAAATTAGAATCACCTATCCAGAACGATCAAAGCAATGTACATATTCGGAAGCTTTTTTGAAATAAAAACTTTTGGTCGTGAAGAAAGCTGTTTTATCTTTCTCAAACAGGGTCACTCATTAGCATATATTTGGGCAAAATTTGTAAGACTTAACAGTAGCTGCCCGTCGAGTCCTGCCCACAGTAAATCACCTGATATAATCTCATGGTGTATGGTCCTATTCCTCGTTCAAGGTCATATACCAGTTCTGCCAAACACTTACTCGATGGTCACGCTTGAAAAGCGGAAATATTGTTTCACTGATACAAATGATCAGTTTCCAGTTTTGTACTTTCAAACTCCTATTCAAATTGCCTACTAGAGAAGGGGAATCTGAATACACCGTGCGGATGGAGTCTGGATAGGGCAATGGATTAGGAGGGACAACTACCGAACAGAACCGATAAGAGTGGAGATACCTAAAGTAAGCGTCCGATGGCCTACGCTTTACCACTGCGTGATATCCGGTTTTCTGGACTTCTTGAATAATCCCCTTCACTTTTGGGATTTATGATCCAATTGCTTGCTTTCCAAGCTGACAGGATTTGCTACAGGGAATGGCTGGGGTGGGAAAGAATCATCTTGGCGAATATTTTGCGCAACTACGTTTTCGAATCGCAAACGTCGAAGATAGGAGAGCCCATGGGAGTCATTGAGACAAGACTTTTGATGGCCAGGCCGTCGCGTGGTGTGATGAAATCTCTCCCAAGTAGACCAGGAAAAATAATAAAATAGCGATAGGCTAAGATGAGAAGAAAATGTTCACGAGAAAGCCTGAGTTGTTAGTCAACAGACTTGATGAACTTGCATCAACTTTAGTACTTCCAGTTCCATTGAAGAAGTTGACTTTCAGTCACGAGAGTAATGAAATCAGAGAGTCAAAGTACTACAGCCTTGAAAGAGGTAGCGAACGTGGAACCAAATCAAATGCGGATGATTAGTCGGGGTAAATACACTGGACGGTTCCCATGAAGGTTTTTTTTAGATGATATGACCAAATGAATCAACTGTTGGTTGTTTACGCAAACCGATGCCGTCCATGGGGAACAACAAAACGGGAGTGTATTCGACTGACGATAGCGCGCTCGATCAACTTGGGCAAAGAATAAGTGATGGCGATGGGACGAAAATGTTTTGGCAAAATTTAGAAATTGGAGCGTTTCAGAATAAGTATTAGTGTCACGAGTTTACAAGGGGTGAGATTAGCACAAGCATTCAATATTTGTTGAAGAAGAAAGCCGTAATTCCGGACAGCTAGCTTGCTGGTAATTCGAGCATAGTAGAGGATAAACTGTTTTCATCTATATCCGAAGCTGATTTTAAGGTTCATATAACTTGAAGGAGCAGAAGGAAAGCAGAATTTTAGGGTATCCGATGAAGGATGAATAAACACTAGGTACGGGCTGCCAAAAGTTTTATCGCTCTTCTCGTCCACTCAGAAGCCGGATTTCATGCCAGAGCAGTTTTTCATTGGAACGATAGAACTGGTGGACAAGGGTCGTATTCAGCCTACGTATATCTTGTTCCATCTAAATGGAGTATCGTTTCATCAAAGCCTGGTAGTGTGTTTTGTGATCATGTACTTGTAGCCGTTTCAGCGATTTCAGCAATGAAGCAGCTATCTTTTCATTGTTAAAAAGTAGTATCTAGAAGGCAACGTGAGCAAATCTAGTGAGCAAAGAGAGTAGTCGAAATTAAACCAAACAGAAATAATAGAGGTGGATTTTTGAAGTAGGGTAATGATAGTGAGTGACAGGTTCCCAGAAATGTCTTCTATTTTTGTCCTGATGTGTGAACACTGGGCTGATCGTGAATAAATTTACGATCTGATACTAAATAGAGTGATGACACTTGTTGAAACAGGAGCTCTTAGCCGTCGGACGCTTACTTTAGGTATCTCCACTCTTATCGGTTCTGTTCGGTAGTTGTCCCTCCTAATCCATTGCCCTATCCAGACTCCATCCGCACGGTGTATTCAGATTCCCCTTCTCTAGTAGGCAATTTGAATAGGAGTTTGAAAGTACAAAACTGGAAACTGATCATTTGTATCAGTGAAACAATATTTCCGCTTTTCAAGCGTGACCATCGAGTAAGTGTTTGGCAGAACTGGTATATGACCTTGAACGAGGAATAGGACCATACACCATGAGATTATATCAGGTGATTTACTGTGGGCAGGACTCGACGGGCAGCTACTGTTAAGTCTTACAAATTTTGCCCAAATATATGCTAATGAGTGACCCTGTTTGAGAAAGATAAAACAGCTTTCTTCACGACCAAAAGTTTTTATTTCAAAAAAGCTTCCGAATATGTACATTGCTTTGATCGTTCTGGATAGGTGATTCTAATTTGGTGGATGGTGTTAATCATGGTCTGATACAATTTCTGAGGTGTTTTCAGAGTTTTGCATCAGAAATATTGCCTAAAGGGTGCAAAAGATGGAGGATTATATATTGTATCCTGTTATTGGGCACGTCCACAAGCGTATACCATGGGTTTGGCAATGATGAGATCCATTTCATCTACCAGCAGATCATAATTGGATTATCGATATAGTACAGTGGATCTTCAAGCCTGCAAGACATTTTCCTTATACCACGTTCTCTTTCCAGTATGTCGTACAACACTGAACTTGCTTAATGAAGCAAGTCTGAAAATACTGACCATCATATCAAATTGGCAGGATCCTCGTTTCCAACCAGAGAAAGATGACCTTTCATATAGTACCATTTCAACACTCTCGTGCTGTGCATATCTCGCACAAACGGCCTTAGCCCCAAAAACGTGAAAAAGATACCCAAATGGAGTTTATGTGAGTGAAAATAGTGATGAGTACAAACTGAATACAGACACCTCATTACCGTGGTTGCCGACACATTCCAACAAGCGAACAAAGATAAAAACAGGAGGACCTATCAATCGCAGCTAACTGTTCGCAATTGCTGGTGGTCGAAGGCCTTGAGCCTTTAAAATCAAGGGGAAATCTCTCAAATAGCTGTCGATATTTGTTTGGATCACATTCAGGCGATATTTTGAAACGCGGTTTGTGTTATGTTTGGTGTGCTCATGATATCGTGAATACATTCCGAAAAATTGTCTTAGCTCATTTAAACTGTATTCTGCACAGGACTACTCTCCCAATTGTCAGTAGGCAAATTACGGAAAATCGACCAAGGCTGTGGGTGTTAGGCCTGATTACCTAGACCCTATCTCGGTCAGCAAACGTTGCCGTGAAACTAAGATTATCGACGGATAAATACCGGTATAACGTTGATTCTTCGGGGGTCAAGTTTAGAAAGCCAATATTTCAAAATACTCTTCAACAGCCTCGTTACATACGGAAACTGGGAACACGGTTTTAACTTCATCCACAGGGTACGACCAATATTCGATTTGCGCAAAGGGCCGCATGCAAGTTGTTCTCGAAAGGCACATAAAAGGACTCGGAATTATTGGAACTTGGTGCTATTTGATGATGAGGGACACTTTATTATGTCCGTCATGTTGCAACATGTGAATCATTCTCCAGCAAGATAGTTTTTTGAGAAACATGTATTCTGACCTAGTGGAAAGATTAGTTAGTGAAATCGATCAGCTGAGAATTTTTCAGAACTTCTCTATGTAGCTGTCGACAATGATTTGTTGTTGCCTGCATCAACCCAATACGACTCGCTAGAATAGCCCAGACACATGGCAGTATTACCTACCAATTCATGCTTTTTCAGCCCCTCATAGCGATACAACAGTGCAAATGTGCACACATTAGAAATGTATTTATAACGATCGTAAAGATTCCGTGCGAGAAAAAAGTTTGATATTATGTGCCATTGTTGAGATTTGCTTGAGCTCGTATTACGCAAATGAAATGCGTTTCGCAGTGCCGTCATTCTTCTCTCAAATGCATTCGCAATTGAACTGGTGGATGCAGTGGATAATCATGTGATTTCGACGGACATGGTTATCGGCCAGCAAAAACAGTAAACATGCCATGTGTAATAAACGGCAGACACACCACTGTGGAATATTCTAACAAAATTTTGATAAAAATTGTGGTTGTTTCTTCCCAACTTCAAGTTCCAGAAAGTGTTTCTCTTTCGAAAATTGACAACAGCGAAGTACAATCCATGATCTAAAGAAAGTCATGACCAAAAATATTTTGTGAAAATACTTGGTCGCAAATATGAGTGCCAATGCCTCTTTTTTCTCTGTTCGTAGTTCTTCTGAAACAGCGTTAGACCGTGGGAGGCATGTGCCACAGCGTTTCCGACCCATTGGGAATGGTATGACAGAGAAAGACAATGATACCATGATGAACCCATCGTCATCCACCGCGAGAAGTAGTCTCACGTCGTACTGTGTCAGAAATATTTCGAATGTCAGCATTTGTTTTTGATGCTTATAGCTTATCTGTCCCGGTTTCGATCAACTCCATTGGGTGTCGTTTTGGAGCAAATGGGCGAGTGGCGCACGTACTCGGTGTAGATCAGGTATGGATGCACTGTATTAGCTGATTATGTCTGATAACGATCTTACGGATGACTCGTCGTGTGGCGCGAGCTTTGCTCCACCTAGCAGATGTTTCCGGGGGCGTGCTGCATCCCAGTGGCATCAAAAAATATTTCCCAGTCGCTGAAAAAATCAGGAGGAATTGATGTTTTTCGGGTTTGAGGGGCAAACTTAAATTTCGGACACGTTTCTGGACGTCAACGAGACTTCGGCAAATTTATTCTGAAGACTGTTCAACGTATAGGATATCGTCATGACACGCAGCTGTAGCAAGAGATTTAGCAACCGTGGTGTCTACCACCCTTTCAAATACAGCCGGAACCATTTCCACACCGAACTGAATTCCCGTGAATTGATGAAGACCCCACTGCTTAATGGTTGTCAGGTGCGATCTAGATTGTGGGGTGATTTCTAGCCAGAAGTATGCTTCAGCCATGTCAAGCTTCGCGAAACATCCAATGCGTTATACTTGTATGAACATATCTTCTGCCACTGGGATTGGTTAACACATGTATTAAAATGTCAAACTGGGGTCAGTAGAAAAGTCGGTGCATAATCTAACTGAGCCGCTTTGCTTGAGTACAATCACAGTTGGAACGGCCCAACTTGGGACGGTATCGGGAATCGGAATAACAAGGTCTTCGAGTTACTTTAGTCCTGGATGGATAAGCCTTAGTGTGGCGCATGGGACCAGCGGTTTTGATCAAGACAAAGGTCGGCCACATCTTTTTAGCTGGAGAATAGCTTCAGTCTATGTACAGAGACCGTTTGTCTTTGAAAATTTTGGTAAATCGTCATAGTAACTGATTTTTTTACGGAGATGCAGATGTTGTTTTCATTTGGTTGCATAAACTGCTAAAAAATTAAATTTTCTATCGATTTAGTCCAGCTAATCCTAGGTTTATATAGGATTTGTTGACAATGCAGGTTGCAGAAATGTCCCTCTCATAAAAGGCTGTAATAAAATCAGTTCTGGCCCATTGAGCTCGAGTGAAAAAATTTTGTTGAGGCTGGGTTTCTGTCCGACCGCTTTCATTCTATATTTTCTCCGATCTGTTTAAGATTTCGGACAAAGAGTCCTGTTGGATGCGAGCACACTGGCCATTGGTCTAAACATTTACAAGCTTCCAACATTTAGGTACTTGCAGTCGTCATGTTATGGACGGATGACTTGTCAGAACAGGCAGGCAGCTAGAGCTGACTGGGGACTCATGTTTCTTGGATGCTCTGGGGTTGACGCATATCACATTTGTTTCCGAACAGGGAAAGGTGTTTGTATCAGTTGCGCTTCAACAGGCAGAAACTATGAAAGTGACACTCATTGCAGTGTCTGCAACCAGATGATGGTGTGCATGGGCCGGAATGGATAGGTGAGGTTGGGCTCTTTACCAGCTAATGTTTTTGGGATCAGCCACCATGTGAACAGCACGTGTTGGTCAATCAGGCTATAGCGTCATTGAGGCTTCACGTCCCAGACCGAAGATCATTCACCCCACACACTGATTTCCTTGAAAACAGTACTCGGCTGTGGGTGGAATTTGGTCAAAAGCCGAGTTTGCCCTACTGAATGCGACATGGACTGAAGGCTACGCATGAAAGCGAGAGATCAGATTAAGTCCATTGATACTGGTGTAAACTGAAGACTACTGAAATTACGGTTGGCAATCCCAGCTCACGTCACAAGATCATCCACACAGGTCAGAGACTACGGTGACACTCAAAGGTGAGTCAGAGATAAAGGTATACGCGTTGAAAAATTACTAGACTTACTATAACTGTTTGCAACTTTGTTGTTAAATGGAACAAATTATTTGAGGATTTGTTTTTCATTGTTGCCGAAAGCGCTTACTAAGATTTACCGTGGTAAAGAAAGAAACAGTTCTGCATCGAGTGCGTTTGTTTGGTGAATAACAGTAGTTCTTCGGAAAACCATTGAATACCAAAACGACTTCAACTACTAAAGGTGAATTCTGATGATGCCATTTTGTGCCCATCTTCGGCATTTCCGGGTGGAATACAGTAAATTGCTTCTACCGACTAATCCTACAGCATTTTTGAATGTCCACGGATGCACTGGACCACTGTTGCATGGCGATTTCCCAAATACTGAAGTAACTTATAGACGAATCATGGTTGGCTGAACAATGTTTGCTGAGCTGTTTTTTCTGAAAACTTTTCTAAGCACGGTGTTTTGCGTTTTATTTAGGCTCCCAGTGGACCCTTTCTCCTTTGGGGTAATATTTTCTTTCGAGATATTCCTCAGAGGTCAGCCAGAGGTCCGTGGAAATTGGGCAGCGTATCACAAGGCATTCCACAACGCAAAGCTTGGTAATGTTGATTAGGCAACGTTGAATATTTTAACTGTAAAGATGCCAATTCCAGTGCTGAGTAAAACCCACAGTCAAAGGGGTTGGAGCCAACCAGTACACCAACAGATGGTAGTTTGTTCCCGTTACAATAGGATTATAAATGAATGACGTTTCCAGTGATCCATTCAATATCCAAAATGCGTGTTATTTGAATGAGCGATAAAAAATGGCTTCGTAAATGCACCAAGATCCTTCTGAAGATAATTGCAAGCTTGCCAGCATTCGTCGATGTACGGTTTGTGCATGGAGTAATTCCGGACAATAATATTCTGGTTACCGTGTAAACCAATGAAATTTACGCCCAGCTTTTCACATGAACACATTATATTGATTCACTCGTTAGCTGATTCACCTATTCATCCATTCGTCAACTCATTCATACCTGTAGTGACTTCCTCACGAAATCGCCCGAGAAAATTTCGACCACTGCGACACAGACGCATATGTTAGAACATACAATGCCTAACCCATTTCCCTATTCATAATGAAAATACCCTCATAGATTTTGTTCATGTGTCTATATGAACCAATGTTTTACACACCTGGGTAACAGCTTGTTCCACCATATTTCTGTTACACCCAGCCGTACTATGCACTGTTTTGGTTCGGTCACGTATTTCGAACCTAAATGTGTCTGGGGCAGTGAATCCTTTGATATAGCTGGATTTAGGATCAGGCAAGGCACAGTTATGTACTTTTATATTTTGCTCACACTTGTTGCTCCACTCAATTTACGATGGTTCTGAACGGCTTTGCCTTGCTCACACAGTGCGTAAACGAATCATCTCTTCAGTGGAGCTGCACGGTGCTTGGTAATTTATTGATATGATAAAAACAGCTGGTAAACGGAAAATCCTGGACGCGAAAATTGGCTAGGAGAATTAGTAAATGGACATTAAAGAGCAGAACGCGTTAGATCCCCGCTGTGTAATACACTGTCGGTGGTGGCAACACAACGAACCACCTGGTGGAGCGTGCTTTGAAATCCTACCGGGGATATCATTTGTTCAATTAAAAGGCCACATTTATAATAAATGAAAATTTAAATTTTTGTCTGAAGTATTCAGGAATGACAATTTAAATCCCAAATCAAGCATGTAATGATTCCTGATTTGAACGTTGAAGATTTCTATAACATTACTTATTTTGAGTTAGAATGAAGGAGCGCCATTGACCAAAATAGAACACGTCATTGGCAAGTAAATTGATACATAAGATGGACATATTTTCTGGAAGAGGAATTCTCTGAAAAGAGAATACCTTACACCTTTGACAGTTTTCAACTAAGAACATGCGACTGAATATGTTCAACCTCCCAAAAAATATCTATATTTTTCTTGATTTTGCTTGTTAAGTGGAACAGCTCCCTATTCATCATTGACTGTGTGCTGAGCACTAAAACTCATAGAAACACCTATTGATTGTTTGATTTGCCTTATCAGAAGTGAGAATCGTGTCATATCAACTGAATCTAAAAAGCAATTCAAAGTCGAGTTGTACCGAGAGAACTTTCAGACGTCCATACTTGACAAAATAGCACGGGTTTCTATTCTTTGGCGTGTACTTTAGCTTGTACAGCGTCCATGATAATAAGCATCACTGTTATATCGACATAACTCTCATATACTTATGACGATATGCATCTTTTATTATTTGATCCACTATGAAAAGAACGGCACAAGTTGTTTTGATTGTTCTTGGGACTGTTTAAGGAGTTGACTAGCTATTTGAATAGAGTTTGCACCGTGCACCAAACAACGAAGAAGGATTGTAGGTACATAATTACTCAGATGTATCCTGAGAAATACCCGTTCGGCAATATAAATATATGAAGAGTTTTTAGTTTATACTTTTTTTTCACATAATCACGAGTGGCCATCTGTTCAAGATACAAGAGGCGGTGAGTAGCAAAAGCTTGATATTTATTATTCTTAGTTATTTATTACTTTATTTGTAATTTTACCAGGTGAAGAAAATAGTTTCCCGCGGCATCAATCTCTGTAAGCATATCAGAGCAAACGAATCAAATCCGGTAGCTAGAATGAAAGCCCAGGGTAAAATGGCTCAAAGTTTACTGGTCCCACTGGACAATTAATAACAGTACTGCAGTGTTGTATGCACATGACCAATCCAAAACATGTGCAGCTTGCCAGCCCGCATTTGGACGTATTTCCTTATAGTTTCCAAGAATTTAGAGGAGGACTTATACACACTTGCCCCACCGAAGAGCAAATCAAGTAACACTAGCTGCTGCTCTTCTAAACCTGACTCGGTGCGGTCGAGTGCATTCCCAATCGACGAGCTGTAATCTTACACCTCACCCGCATGATTTGCACAGATAGTGCAATCGCGAAATGTGTGCTACAGATTCAAATACAAATACATGACGAATGACAGGTCGGAAGTGATTGTGTGATACCCTGTAACATCAGTTCACTGATAGCTCTATAACACATGCAACTTGCGGGCACAAACGAATATAATGCCCATTGTGTCATGACTCAATTCACGACATTATAGTTCTATAGCAACATCAGTATGGTTCACATTTTGTAGCGGCTCCTGTTTTTCTATCACAATCTTGCGAGAGTTATAAAAGAGTGCATATGATTGCGGCGTGGTAAGCCATTTGGTTGAAAAGAGTCATTTTATTTCTTCTTCTATTATATCCTGGTGAAATGCCCAAAACAAGTCAGCACCCAATCTAACTGCAGTTTGAGTGTGTCTCGTAAACGGTTTTTTATGAATAACAGTAGCCGATTTGTATAGTTCCATCTGATATATATGTTTATTGGATACACGTATGAACATGAATATAACGTGTAATGATCTGTGCACTTGCCCCACCAAAATATGAGTGCCCTATCGAAATTAGAGGGGACATTTGCGGGCCTAGATCCAATAATCTTATCCATATTGAAAAAAATCTGTCAATGAAAAAGCACTTGCCCAAATAATGATGATAATAACAATAGAAACACTGCAAATAACCAGCAGAATATCAGTTACAACCACTAATAACAAAACTATTACTGGAAGTGCAGGATGTGTAAATCCTTCATAATTCTTTTATGCTGAAAAGACTAGCTGAAAAAAGTACGGTTTCGCACCGGAAAAATCCAGGAATGGTAGGTTTCACCATACATAAAAGTTGGTACTTATTTTACCTCCTGGTCTACTGGAAACTCATGCAGAAGGTTGGTCTAATGTACACCACTATAGTTATGCAAGTTGTAGTGGAATGTTTTCGTAATAATCCTTGTGATTTATTTTGATACGGCGGGTATATTTGATTAAAATTCGGAACTAACCATTGTTGACGGCGGAAATCCTAAAGAAATATATGAAGCTCTGAACGGAGCTAAAACATGATACATTCAAATTGAAGTAACCCACATGCTAATAAAGACAGGCTCTATGAAATGTTTCATTCTATGGGCTCAACATTGTTCCTTATGGCATTGTCTATCCACATTTTCATGGCTAATCTGAAGTGAAACCTGCCACTCATGAAAGGATTCATATTGATCTTCTATCATGGGAAAAATTACGAAAACCTTATTGGGTCGAAATCTGTGTCCAGCAAAATTATTACACGGAAATTCTTATTCATAACTCAGGTTAAAAACTGACAATATGCCATGGTGCTTACGAAATTTTATGTTGGCAGTCAATTGCATACTCATTTAGATATCCATTTGCTAGTATGGAGTCAACCTGGGTAAAGACATACTTTATTTAAATATTGTCATCCACCAGTGTTCGGATGTAGCTTCATTAGGCCAAGAGTTTCGACCTAAATAACGAGAAACTTATCAAGCTCAGTGGTATTTTCATGGTCAGTGATAATCAAGCGGTTATCATAAACGAGTGGAGACTGCAATGGCGATCTAAGTTCATCACTTTTTTCTGGCCTCACACTAATTAGGCTGTATAATGATCCCCCATGCCGTACTACTAATTCGCACTCTCATGTAAAAGAGGTCAACTGATTATAAAAGCATTATTACGGTTAGCTTTGTACGATTAACAGTTCTGAAATATTCATGATTTGAAACGCATACGCTTACCATAATCTTTTTATCCCTCACCACTTGACAGTGATGTCCAAAAACGTTCAGAAAGGATGGTATGTTTTCCATAAACAAGGTGACACACATTTTTTATTCCAGAAAATTCGCAAATGAGTAATCGATGGTGTTTACTTTTCCGATTAATCTTGATGACGGAGTATTTGTTCAGGCAAGATGTGGACCTCAGAACCTTCGAGAAAACAATAAATAGATACCGACGTATCAACCAGAAGTGCATTGCTTTCTTACTTCCGTTCTACAGGAAGGCGAGTAACCCGTTTTCTTTACTCAGTCACTCACCATGTAGAACTTCATAACATATCTTGGTTCAAACTAACTGTTAGTATGTAACGTGTACCTGCAAGTACGGTTAGGGGAAATATGTCGATCACGGTGAATCGGTTGCACTGATCGATGGTGAATATTGCTAGTCAGTCCGGATATACAGCTTCAGCGAAATGATAAACTGAATGACACAAAAGTTTTAATTTATTGTTGCCCACGGTGGGTACGCTTTATTCTCTGGGGAGCTTCAGTTCCCTTATGCATCGGAGAACAAAACGCATGTTTGGGGACAAAAAAAAACCCTCGTTTTTTCTCTTTACGCTAATGAGAAGAGGCTTCCACTGACTGGGTGAGTTATTTTTGCTGCTGCATCAGTGGAGAATGTGCCAGCGCAAAGGTACAATGGAAATGTGTTGGAAAAATGCTCTATCCTTTCTCGTCTCAGTAGCAGTATCGTAGCTGGCAGCAACTCCACAAGAAAACCAGGAAGCATTTATTTTGAATATTTGGCGCGACTGTCAAAGTCACACTAGTGGTACACAATGATGGCATGTTTGCCTATTATGGACATAGATGAATATGCTCTCAAAGTCACCAAATCTCAGTCATTTGTATACTGAGGCGAATCAAATTTAAAAATTCTCTCAAAGAGCGTTTTTCGATGATCGATGTCTCAGAGGATCTTTATGTTTTTGATGAACTAGATATTTTCATGTGAAAATTGTCTGTGATCAAGTGACCGTGGTCGGAGGACCATTCTGTCCCAATGGAACTCATGCTTCTCACAATAATATGAGAAGAGCGCGCTTACAAAACAACTGATGGTCATTCCTTGCATCCACAATATAGTGCAAAGACCTTCGTCATTCGTTTCGCTGTACTTTATGAGGGTAATAAGCGGGCTGCCAGAAACGTGTTCCAATGAAATTAGTTAAAAGATAAGACCATGTGAGGAACCTTGACGTAATAGGGCTCATTTTACTGGGTACTACGTGAACATCGACGATGGAGGAATGTTAATCACCGCTCTTCTCCTATGTAATGCAAAACATAAGGAGCCAAGAAACCACTATTTCCGATGTGGGAGTTAAAGAACTTCTTAGACAAGCCCATTTACTCCAGGTAGTGCCTCAAGTTATGATTCATGAGAATGTTCACACGATAGACACCAATGAATTCGTTCATTCATCACATGCGTCTGGAGTGGCGGAACCATGGGTATTATGATGAATAATTTGCCACATATGCCAAAACATCTCTGACTTGATAGTGATGAAGGATTCCGTCTTAGCCTTGGATAATTGGTTCTAATCAATTTCCCCATATTATAGTACGGACAAAAAACACCACACAAGAGAAAAATATAATTAGTTTCGACATAACTGAATCGACACGTTCCATGTTAACAAGCGAGACTAAGTGTATGAGCGCGGGAACAAATGTGCATATCAATAAACGAGGAAGATTGTACGCAGCGAAAAATGTGCTGCCAGTTTTTGAGTGTACCAGCACTTTTTCTATTTTCGATTAACGTTCTCACATTTGTGGACGGAAGCCGAGCAGACAACTAGACCACGCTCAGACAGATCGCCACTACCATCTACATTGGTGTAGGTGTTGATGCTTGCTTATGCACTTATGGGCCCCGGTTTACCGAGGTTTATTTCTGTTTTTGCAAATCGTGCATGTGCAACCAGAACGAAAGAGTCAGCCTCCCGCAAACTACACAAAGACGTTTTTTTGAGTTTATCGTGCAACTTCCTTCACAATAGTTTCTAAGTGACATGAAACATGAGTGTTACGACCGAAAATATGAGGGAAATATTATTCTATTTTGGTTCAAGCACTACCGGTTGGAAACCCAATTTTAATCTGATATCACATTTTTTGCGCGCTGAGCACATATACCGTTTTTACTGCATTCACGTGCAAGTAATCAGAACACAAACATGACTTTGAACGTTCCGCGAATGGGAATCGCAACACGGAAATGATAATATTAACTCGATTCCTCCGAAAATCGCATTCCAGTAAGATTTCTCGAAGTGTGTCATATTATGGTGAATAAATAAAGAGTTACACAGCTTTTATAACGATTATGACACCTTATTGTTTCGCTGCTCAGCCGATGATCGAAATGTGAGTTAGAGGGTTTTGGTGGGTGCCTTTTATTTAGGTCACTTCAGAAGATTTTCATTGCTGCCTCAGTATCCAGTTTGTTTGGAAAAACATACACAGAAGTTCCCATAACTGATAAACAATCGAAGAGCTGCTTCAGTATTAGCTTGGTATCCTGTATATAACAAAGGACCGAGAGTGCTATTGCCTATGACACTCATACCTCTATAGAGCATCCCAATTGGAAGTTGCTATTCAATATTCTGTGTCATTTGCCATGGCGTTCATACAAAGTAGGTTTTGAAACGGCGGGCTTAACGTGTTGAATGAGCACTAACTGATGAATTCCTTGGATCATATTCTTAGTGAAATTGTCTGACATGCTAGAGATTGTACAGTTTCAGGAATTGAACGTTCTTCAGAAGCACCGTATCAATTCCTTTATCACGTTCTTTTCGTTTTTTGCAATGAATAACAGGTGGAGAGACAACAGCTTCTCAGAGGTCTGACCCCAAAAGGTGGTACAATTCTGAATGTGGAGGTTATCGTCTTTGAAAAGTTCCTTTTAAAGAACATCGATCACAGAAAAACGATTTTTATACAGGTCACATCTTATGGAAACAAATGTAAAGAACCTGATGTGCTGCCCTAACTAACGTGTCTGTAGGCTTCCTCATTCCGTTCCTTTTTCCTATCATTATTTTTATATAAAAATGACACCAAGATGAGAACGATTGATATTCGAAGATGAGTGTATCAAGATTTGAAAGGTCCAGTGAGATTTCGATTTAACGGTATGGTAGACGGAAAAATCTATAGCAGTTGAGCTTTATTTTTCATCAGGGTATCAGTGTGTCTGCATCGCGTCTATTGGAAATTAACTGTGTGGCCTTGACAGCGTTCGGTTTTTCAGCAGATATTTCTGCTCGCACGAGTCTGGTTGTTAGATGCACGTGACTACTTTACATAAAATCGTGCTTCATATCGGGCCTAAACTATTTACAGGAGAACCTTTAAATGTATGACTGAGTCATCAAAGTCCACGGAGTGCAACCCTGTTACCGAAGTGTTTGATGATGAAGCCTCGATTGGCCTTCTTCTTTTATTCTGTATTTATCCACTAAGGCTGCCAGTTTTGTGATTAGATTACAACCGATATGAACCGCTCCACCACAGCAAGCAAATTAAAGGAATAATTTCAAACGAATCGATCATGAGAGTCGACACATCACTATTTGTTCCAGTTAAAAATGGACCAAATCAACACGAAAGAGTCAGCCCTAGAATCCCCCATCCCACATTCACTAGGTTTTACCCAACTATTTTCACAGTGTATTTGTATATAATTCATTCTGGGCATCTTGGCTACACCATGTATTAGGTTTTGTTTTCAGCAGAATTGCAAGGTGCTAGAAAAGTGGAACCGTTGCACCTCCAAATTAACCTCATTTGTTCCCAATGGATTCCTTCTTTATCCCTAAAGCATCATAGAAAGCGCAGGAATACATCTGTTTTTCCATCTCGAAAGTGAAACGCTCAGGCTTGCGTTATTCTTTTGTAATGCACTACAACTGATCAAAATCTGTCGACAACTTACCATTGTGCAAATGTATAATACTCATGATGGAAATAGGTAACTAGTTTAGATATTGTATTATAGAGTTCCCGTTTGCCAGTAACTGATCGAGCGTATACTTCATGGTCATTCTGACAAAACTATGATTCAAACATCCAATGCAACTAAACTGAAGAAGAATTATTGAAAAATCAGTAACAGACTTTCCACTCTCTGAATTTGGATAAAGTTACGATGGCAGTGGTTGTGCAGGTCACAAAATTATTACAATTTGCAAGTGCATTTTTAGGAACACGAAACGAAAGTTCGGTACCCGTGAAATCAGCTGAACTCCCAAGTTTAACAATCTATTCGGTGCTTCAGATGCGGGATTGTAAAGGCCTACCGATTGTGGGCAATAGGTACATACTGCTCCACACACACTTGACAGGATCACGTAGAAAAACTGTGCTCAACGAAATCAAGTAAAGCGGGATTGGCAGATTGTCAAACAACCCAACTGCTGTATTTGATACGAGGCTTCAGTGGAGCAAACATATGTGCTCATCAGACCGTAAGGAAAAACATTATCTGTTCAAGTACTAAGAAATAACGTTTTTTTATAATATGACTTATCATCCAGTGTGAATGTCCAACTTATCAATAAAAACAGTGGAAATAATCAACGGGTATTCATTCCACATCAAAGACCATCAACAGTGCATGACCACTGGACCCAAATGGGAGCTCATGTCAACGAATGTTACTTAAACACCCTAATCGCAAAGCCATTTAGGTTGAGTTTCAACAAGTTACTGAGCTTATTTTTCAAATGAAATATACCCCTTACGAATGTAAGCAAATAATTTTTCGCTTAGCGCGGGACATATGATGTACGGTGTATCTGTCGTGACTTAAGTAAATGGCTTGGTATGCGGAAAATGGTGCTAACACTTCAGACCAGTGTCGGAAGTGCTCTTTACTCTGCCATACTTGAATTCAGTTTTTCGTGGAGTCCCAAAGTCGATAATCCAGCAGTTAGGTGTTCGTCCCACAGTCGTGTACTTTGGGTTTGAGTCGTTCGGAAATCTTGATTGATGTGCAATGCTGGTGATTATCAATAAGGATAAAACAGCTGTACCATGACCCTTTGGTTTTCAATGGTGATGTGTGTGCTCAAACTACACGATCAATCACGATATGCCATTTTCAACATCTAAGAATGTATCGGTCATTACACAAACTCCCCTAGCCACTCAGATGCAGTTCACTTGGCTCACTCCGTTTCCTCTTTTGCAAAACTAGTAGATGCAACGTTGGAAGTTGTAATTTGTATGAAACTAATTCAGCAAATGATCATATTCAGCAATTAAAAGTCGATTCTCTATACGGATTATTTAGGGCCTGCTAGATGAAGAGAGAGAGCCTCATACAAATACGAAATCGAGTTCAATAATGCCGCGTTTTCGAGATTGACAGTGATTTATTTTGTATAAGCGACTATCAGCTCACATTTGATTCATGACTATGCCTGAAAAAGACGGAGATTTTTCGCCTCAGTCGGCGAATTCTCATTAACTTGTGGACTTTGGAGTCTAAACAAATTAAAAAGATGGAAAATAATACTGAAAATTTATTATATTCTTTTGTTATCTGCGGAATACCTGAGAAGGAAATCGATTGATCTGATTGCACATGACTTCTGTTCGTATAGACTTTGTATTTGTGTTGATAACTCTGTTTTATTTTAGTCGACTTGGTCAGAATCAAAGTCAGATACAATATGGTCTGGATAGGCATCTTTAGGAGGAAGGGCTTAAAGAAAGACAGGAAAAAATGTCTACGTATGCCGCACAAATAGGATGATGGACCGATTTCTTGACTGGGAAAGACAGGATATGCTTTCCTGAAGAGAGATTTTAGTATAAAAGGTTCCAATGAAACAACATGGCACTAGACATTTATTTTTCGTGTCACTGTGCACAACTTCATTATCACGCTTCAAAAGACCTAGAGGAAGTGAGCGAAAACAATATTATTGTCGGAGTAAACGCAGCATACGCTACATAAAACAAATTTAAACTGACGATAAAAGGATTTTTTCTGAGAGTGAAGCGGCAATTTATTGACAAAGTTTAGTTTTAAATCAAATCGCTTGGTCAAATTGTTCCCGTTGAGGTAGATTGTTCAGTACAAAAATGAAAACGTTTGCAGTGAAGGGATTTCACACTATTCACCTTGACACCATCGATAAATATATCAACCCAGTAAGGTACACAAAATAAAAATTACAGAAAGCACCTTCCGTAGCAAAATCTTTATCGTTCAAATTTGCTTTACGACGCTGACGTGACACGGCCACCATTCCATTGGCATACACGGTAGCTCGCCGTTCAACATTTATGATACTACACTGGTTTAGTTATGGGGTTTTTCGGTTTGGAGAATTATCACGAAATCTCACTGTGGAGCAATTCGAATTCTTTCATGACATCATATTTATTCTAGCAGAATCGAAATTATTCGAACTGAATTTTTTCCGTTATTAACATGGACCCCTTTTGACACTCACATTCACGATCAACTTTTCCGAAATCAGATTATGAAAAGACCTTCGATGAGTCCACAAATAAATCTAACAGCGTCAAATTGTATAACACAGATGATGTTTCTATATACTTGGTTGAGTTGAGGACGTTTTGTGATTGGATTAGCATAGAACACAAAAGTAACCAACTAATTAAGATTACGGACAGAGCGGGTTGCTTTGCACACTGTGGAGCTGGCCATAGATTCGTCAAAAACCTGTTTGATATGATATATTTTTGTTATATTATGTAGAGAAAGCGTTTGCTCATAAGGCTGATTGCATATATGAACAGTAGTTCCTTCAGAACACGCTGTACCTCGCCCATGTAACGTTGAATCCATTTTGGGGCAGATGCAAGTAATCAACAAACACGAAACGATTCTAATGAATTCAAAAATAAATCAAAATGAAAATCAAGATTGAAGATTGCATTAGGAGTTCGGATATTTTTTTGTGGTGACACTGTTTGATTACCTTAGAATTCTGACTTGACAGGTAACTTTGAGGGGTTCTAGGATGCTGATACGGAAAAATGAAAGTGTCTGCAGCCGAACCTGGAATGCAAATTCGAAGAAAGTATACTGAGATCTGGATGACAACATTCCAGAACAAAAATGTCGTATTGAGAAAATGGCCAGAAAAACGAATTAAGGTGAATTCCGTCCACTGCATCAGGATACAGGTTTGGTTGGATGTATTTGCATAAAAATATATATCCAACAACCAGATGAGCAAGGATCATGTTTGAGCAGAAACACGTGAATATACAGCATCCTTTAAGGAAAGTGTGGCCAGAAGTGCGTCAGTGGTTGGTGGGCTGATTGGGGGAAAGTTGGCCGGTGTTTCTTCGAGGGGTGCCACGAGTCGCCCTTGTCAGTCGTTAGACGGATCAGTTCTACCGCGCAACGTTTCATGATAATCTCGTGCAACTATTGAACAGTTTGAGATGTGTTATTTATTGGTATTGATCGTGTAACTCTCTTCAATAAAAGCTTATTTCAACGTCTATTACTCAACGAAAGAGTAACATTGCCGGGGGAGTTTTAGGATTGATGACACAATCACTACAAGTCAGTCTTGGAACACTAGCCTCTAAAGAGGGAGAGGATTTGAAGACAGTCCACAAAATTCAGATCATTTTTGTTTGTCAGTGGAGAGGAGTGTGGCGAGGAACTCATACTACTCACTAGCTAAGTAAGTCGTTGGGTGCTTGAAAGCTCATTATGTCCTCATTATGTCATAAAGCGATAATAAATTTGAATATGCCATACAAATTGAATGCAACAAAATGAAGAAAGGTACATGAATCGGAAGATGGCATCCCCGATTTGATCCCGACTGCCCTCGTATAGGCTGGATTCCGAGTACGCAACTACGCAGTTCTGTCTAGCTTGGTTACTCATCAGATGCTCAGAATCCTGATGTTTAGCATCTGTCTATCACGCTCGTCTTTTGGATTGTAACACTACTATTTCAGCTACCATCAGTGCTAAAACAATATTGCTCACTGTGCTAATACTACTACTACTACTACTAAAATGATAATCACACCGGCACTACTACTAATATAACGGATAAGTCTACAACTGGTGCTACAGCTACTCATTTCAATTCGACGACAAGGGATGTATGTATGTACGTATGTATGATACATGCATACATATATATGTATAAATGTGTATGTATTGGGTTACTTTGTTGTGTTATCTGTATAAAAGCACTACACGGAGAGTACAGCTCACTGAATAAACTAAGTGATCATAATAAACCTCTCTGATTTATTTAACAGTCAGCGGTGAAATACTGAATATCCTTGAAAATACGGTTTGTATTCATCGACCGTTATAAATAGCTAATAGATACAGCTAAGTACTGGTGTCTAATCCACTTGTTCACATAACACGTTATCCCATAATCACTGACCTCTCGCAGAAAGCGGATTGATCAACTACGTGGACTTACTTCTCGAAGCTTCTGTTAGGTAGTCTTCATTTTCATTTGGCAAAATGATACCACACAAAAAAGGGACGTTGTCGCCATGGCACTAATGGTATCCCCTTGTTGATTACGATCCGATATATTGCTTAGAAGCCCAGCTGAACGATCAGAAAGTACCTAACATAATAGACCTGATCAGTAATAATGTTAGTGACCAAAACCACTGATTCAACTTACGTGCTATATCCTTGAATGTGCAAACAGTCAACCCGTCTAACTTCTCAACTTTATTGAGGGATTCAAGATTTGTGAAAGAGAATTTGCAATTACTATGGCCAAACGCTGGAAAAGATTAAAAAATATATGGGGAAACGTCTTTGTTTACCAAATCCCATCAAAGCAGAACAATTTTTCAGTAAAATGATTTACCTTTGTAAAAGGAAACAAATTCCAGCTCACAAGAAGAATGAAATTGCATTGCACCGCACACGAAACAGAACAAAAAGACGCACAAACCTCATCCTTCGCTGATTTAGCCTTGAAGTTTGCCTATTTTCAGAGACAAACGGTAGCGTAATTGACTGATATGATGTGCAACCGATATCTTGCCGGTTGCACGTTGTCCACCTGCTAATTCGTTATGCACGTGTTACCGTTTTTTGTTATTCTGCTATTGTTTATCGATATGCATGATCTGTATGTTATAGCTCAGCAAAGTTCTGCTTGCACGCTCTGAAGTTATTCATGGAAAACATGGTACAAGTATTGTTTGCCACAAACCGATGCCCTTCATCAATTTTATGCTAATTATGTCACTGACCTTTCATATCTGTTGACTACCATGACACTAGTGTGGACTGGAAACTATGGTTAACATTACCACCGATGAGAACAGCATTTCCGTGTTATCTAAGTAGCCACTAGGTTCAACCTTTCCAATCCCAGTGAAGTTATCCACTCCAAGTCAGAGACTCCTCTTAGCTTTCAAAAAACTGCTGCTTATTATATGGCGATGCGGTTTAATCTCACTTGATTTTGACTAAAGACATGAAATTGAATCTCCATTTGTTTATTCGGAGCTCCGTAATACGAGGTTGTTGTGAGGTATCTGAATAATTAGGGATTGGAAACCAAACTTTATGAATGCCGTTTTGTAGACTTACCAGAAACAGGTTGCAGGCACAACATGGAATTTTGTACCGCAGTGCACTCATTTATTTGACCGGTCTTTTCATCATCCAAGTCCATAAAGGAGCTTGGATGAACCATATAAATCTCTTTTGGTTTTGTGATATGACGCATATCTATATATCCCGTCTTGCAAATGACAACGCACTCTACGAAGTGTTTTTTTCCGAATTTGGATTTCCTCAAGCGCATAATGGATGGTGAGTGAGAACTATTTTGATAAGTCTCGACTAAACGAGCTGAAAAAATGCATAGACCCCACACAGACATGTTTTCTCTACTAGAACCAACCGGAAATCGAGCGCACCGCATGTGTGCATGTCGTTCAGAACGGTCAACCCAAATAATCAATCCGGACTGACTCGTGAAGATTTGTTGCTCCAAAAATCTAACAGTGAACGTCAAACCCAATCTACATTATGAAGGGAATTTAGTGAATCTTTCCCCATAATCCGCATATTCACCAGAAACATTATAACAAATAACGTAAGTGGACCGTTGGAAGCATAAGTACGCTGTGAAAAACAGATTCTGTTTCGCGAGAATGAATTATTCTGATCTTAACAGGTTTCCTATTGTACGACTGGCCAATACCGCATCGGCTTTTATATAAAAGAAACGCTTTTTCAACGGGATACAAACAGCCAAGACGTTCGGAAGAAAAGTTGGATTGAGACTATAAAAATATCTTAAGACTCGAAACAACAGGCCGGATCATTGCAAAAAGTACACATTCACCCTTTTTGTTTGGTGGCGCTTAGTTCGAGAAGAAGCGTACTACCGGCAACGGTTTTCGTTGGCTTCTGAAATGGGTTGAAACTATATTGATCCACGAGTGGCAATGCGAACAAATTTCCTTGACGAAAACATAACTGGCAGACTTCTAAAAATAAGTTTTGTTCCGTTATTTTTCATCGTCATTCGGTTAATTTTGTTTGAAGGAAAACTAGCTATAGGTGAGACAAATGTGTTGCTTTTGAAATGAATTTTGCTATCGAATTTGTATTGCAAATATTTCTTTCTTCTCAGAGTGACAGCCGTGAAATTCAGGATTAGAGACCTGCAAAATTCTGTTAACTTACTTGCATTTCTGTGTGCTTGCGAAGAACAAGAGACTAATCCGGTACACCTGAAGGTAAAAATTATAACAACAAACGCATTTACTGTGAAAAATGGAACCGACAATACCGGTTGGATTGCCTGGAAAATAGTGAGCATGACACAAGTTAGCAGCTACACAGTAAATACCCTCTTTGGTTATTTCCCAATAGCCCTCAACTAGTGATATAGATGTTCGTTCCTTACTATCAGAACCAACATGTAGCTGATGCCTGTTGTCCTATTTTTGACTTATTGCATTGTCTGGTCTGCGTTTACCATTCGTGAATAAATTGAATCTTACCAAGATAAAATATTTTTGTTTTCAAAAGCAAAGGTTTTGAGAGGCATACATCATATTGCACAAAGAAACATTGATAAATAACAGAATTAGTACACCAAAGTGTGAACTTTGGCGAGATTTCATCTACGGGTGATAAACGGACGGAGTAATTATCCTGTTTTCGTTCTCAAACGTCACCATCACACCCACGGAATAAGGAACTATATCAATACGCATGTGAAGTTGCAGCCGAATGTTCTTCTTTGCACTGTTTCAGGTTTCAGAATCTTACCCCTCAGAAGAATGAGCAAACCCTTGACACCCCACAAACTGGGTAAAGTCAGTGTGCGATTCCGTAACCTCTGCAACCCCAGAACCCCATTCGAAGAATCATACGCAATGAAAACTGAGGTGTGGAGCATCTACCACGAATCGTATGATAAACATGAGTGTTGCATATTCTGGGAGGATAAAATATTCCTCCAGAATATATTGAATAGGAAGATAGGTAGAAGAAATTATTCCTCTTGTTCACCATATAGTTACTATGACTGAATTGTGGAGACCAGTTACGGTTTAGGATCTCACACATCAGGGTCAGCTTGCCTAAGTGTGCACTAGGACTTGGAATCTAATAGGCATTCTCCTTCCGTTTCCCTTATATATGGGCAAGTTTTTTTACATACTTTGATGAAAATATAACTGGTATGGTGCTGAGATATCCCAGTCGTACCAATCAAGCCAAACTGTATTTCAGTGGGTGTGCGATGTCTTTGTGAATGGAATTTCACAAGTGCAAAACAAGATACATCTAATTTAATGAGCTCAAACTGAAGTAAAGATTCATGAAGAAGACGCGCTGGCTGAACATTGCGATAGACGGAGCTGTACCGATGCACGTGAATGCTACGGAAGGGGGACTGAAACTGCTCTGTTTTCTGTGCCACGCCCAAAACGATTGTCATTGACCAAAACCAAACAAATGAGTGGACTGTGTAGTGTTGGATACTAGTAGTTTATCGAGCAATGCAACAACCTGATATGTCCATTGAAGTGTGCACTGCTGTGGTGTATTTGTAACGTATATCTAAATATATGAAACATGACTGAATGGAAGTGAACAATCCACATACGTATATATATGCGTTTAAAATGAATGGAAATAAGAACAACTAATCAGAACAATAATAATAGTTATTCCCCACTGATAGTAGTAGTATTAGTAGTTAGACAATATTAGATGCTTTTCGGTATACTTGCAGAAAAGCATTGATACGCACCTGGAATAAACATGGTCATGAAGTATATTGAGACTATCGGGTTTGCATACAATTGGGAAATGCTCGTTCCATCGAGTTCTGGGACCATTTATTATTCATGGGGATGACTGTGAAACAAGCCCGTAGGAATTCCGACTTTAACAGTTGGTCTTCATTCATCCACAACCAAATGTTTTCTACCCGGAGAAGTGAAGGTATGCATTGCTCAACTCATGTATCAGACGACAGCAAGCTTTTACTCATTCTCCTTCTCGACCTACAAAACAGAGCGCTTGCTAGTTTCTCTGGTCACTCCAGCAAAGTAGCTTATTCCTAACCATAACTAGTGCAGAATTTATGCCACTAGTATGCTTTCCAAATAGGCGGTTTGGGTGAACCTCGAGAGACCAAAGAGGAATGCAACTTATAAAACTGTAAATATTCCTATGTAATCACATTTTCCAAAAGGTTATCCAATGCCACGGCGAATTCCAGGAACACATTGATAAAGTCAGTGATAATACTGTTTGAACCACATCTCCGATAATTGGAGTGGAGGACTTTCGCTTTGGTGAACCACTTAAGGTAAACCTTCTGTTTCAACGGGGATCCACTACTGACCAACCAAAAGGTAAAATGCCAAAGAACCTTACGAGTTTTATGAAAAAAATAACCGCTCAGTTTCAAATAACAGTGGAAAACAGGTTTTATACAGGAGAACTAATGTATCAATTGTACACTCAGACCTAGCGGGAGCATGTTTGAAATCTATTGATATGCCGAAATATTGACCGATCCACTTGGATGAAGGTTGGAAAAGAACCAACCCAAGGTTTGAGGAAGTTCATTTTTTAGGGTAGTTTCATGTCATAAGCCTGACGAGCAGCAGTCGCTAGCTCATTCTGACTAGGAAATGCATACATGGGGCTATTTGTGATAAATCTTTAGGCTCTGCATTGGCACTAAAAATCTTGAGTTAGAAACGCTGCCAAAGGTTCCAAAGCAAATGCAAATACGTGCTACGGATATAAACTACCGAGAAGATAGCAGCTCTAAACAGTTTACACATGAGGTATTGAGTTGTTCGGGAAGGGAAGATTCCAGCGATCATGTATTTGGTAAAACGCGAAAACATCTTGAGGTGAGTTTCGATTCATTCCTTTTCTGAACTGTAAGTTACCCACAGACGCAATTTGAACACTGAATTCGCCCAAATAGTTTAATACCTGAAAGCATTAGACTGCTCGTTGTATGATGGCTTGCTTTTCTAATGATGTGAGTCATGAGTGAGTTATACTGATTGGTGCGGATTCGTCCTTCAGGCAAATCCTATGAAATACATGTGGAACCTTGCTGATGTTCATCAGAATAACTTGAGTACACTGTTTGAGCGTTGTGTATACCCAAATGGTTATTGCGTAAACGGTTGATATACTGGTAAATGCTTTCCACCACAACGGCGTTGCGAACAAGCCGATGTTCGCTGTCAATTACAGAATCCTACACCGCAGTGTCCTGGCTAACATTGTCATCAAGGTGGGTTCTGAATATAACGAAATTTTGATGTTCACTGAGTCGTTAGAACAACCACTAATATGTGTTTCTTTTGAAGTACATTCGGTGCCATGGAAACAGTCGAAACAAAGTTCAACTCCACAATGACTGTTTCTAATAACGTCAAAATAAACGGTGAAGGCATTTGGTACAGGCAAAAATGCTTCTGCAGTCACAGTGGATATGTCAAGCTCTGGATGGTTCATAGTATATGAGGCAACCGTTAAGGTACAAGTAACGTCTGAAAATGTATGAAGGTAGTTCACAACAGAAGTAATAATTTGAGGGTGACGGCATCCATTATATGGCCTAATTGCCACAACGAGGGCATTGTATATGAGTAGCTGGACAGTTTGTTATAATTTACCTGTTGGTTGACACTGCCAACTCGGTAGCATTATGTAGCAACAGACGTTTGTTGAGGGAAGTGTTACGAAGTTTATACTCGTTTTACACATTAGGCAGTCCGGAAATTTGTTTTCCATCCATTACCAACCGCAATCGCCAAGGCTAAATTGCAAATACTATTTTTCAGGAATCACAGACTACCTTAGAAATGAATTCATTGAGTCTCCCACCTGCTTGCTGTTCTTTCCTGAAAGAATGGGCAGTGACTATATTAGTTCGGATTCCCTTGGTGTTGTCCGAAACGGAGGGAACGGTCTCGAGGTTATGTTTCTCGGTGAAGCATAGGGCGTTGATAATCATGGGTCTTTCTCACGTAAGAAGTTTCAAGGCCGTTTAAATCTACCACCTTACGTCACTCGCAAATGAGGATGAAACCGGATCTGTAAGTCGACGTAATCTACGCTGTAAACACAAGCACAGGAAAGTGACCTTAGAAATTTGAGCAGGTAAGTATATTCGCGGGCCAGAATCACGTATCAAAATAAACGCAAGCCAAGGGTACAATCGATTCATACCACTCAAGGCCGTCAGACGTGTGACATTATCTGATTTATCAACTTAGTCTGTAATGATATGCGACTAGTACGGAACTCATATATGTATTTCGGTGCATGTGTTCATAGGTTTGAGGGATATCTATCCGCTGTATGCAGGGAGAGCGTCCGTGTGACTGTACAAATGCACAAGCATCCGCTCAAACCCGACGGAACCGTCCTGGCAGTCACCACCTGGCCCTCAATAAGTCCACTAGTGTTATCCATACTTGCACATCAACTTGAACGCTGCTTATTTAGAAGTGCTTAACAATGGTGGAAGGAGCGACAGAGTGCCCTGACCGTAGTTAGCAGAATGGTGGGTTAGGCATTGATTCCGTTTGATGCGTTCCACAACCCTGACTTGCACCAAGTAGCTAAAAAAATAATTTGTCACGGACGTACGAAGGCAGAGCACAAAACAAATCATTTTTACGAAATTCGGGCTCAACCTCATTCGAAGTGTTCTGTACCAAATACATTTCAAAGTGGTTATGAAGTAGCTGGTATAATGTTTATTCATTGCCTTGGTTCGCTATGAAGTATACTGTTGGCAACACAGCTGCCTTGTGTTGCTTCCCGAAATTATTATCTGAAACCCCGATCTTCGTGATTTGGAATATTGTCGAAATGGACTCTCAGGAAGTAGTTAGAGGTTACAATTCAAAGGTTAAATCTTCGAAGCAGCATCATAAGGGACTACTTAAAGTTAGCAGTAAAAGTATTGAACAAAATGAAGATTTTGTCCTATATGTTCGGGAGGGAAGGATCTGCCAAAAAAATTTTGAAAATATGTGTAATCCGCATTCGTATTTCATCTGATCCTATCATCATATACAGTTTGAAGTATAAATTGATGTAATGCTGGGCGCATTTCAAAAGTGGCCGAATTGCAATGTAATCATACTGACAAATCATGAGGATGGCAGGCTGGTATAAGCGTGAGCAAATTACGAAACACATAACACTTTCATACAAATACACTCTCAGCCCATTCATAATTCGACTGACTGGAATGAATGGGCACCAGCAAGTGCTCCTAGCGATCTGTGTAAAAATGAACATGTGCGTGCGCATATGTGTCCAGTGTTGGATGAAGCTGATGCATGTTCCAACAGACAGGCAGTGCCTGTCTTCCAAAGGGTGAATAAGGATGTTAACATAGCTTTAAAATACGCTAGTTTATCAAAGTCAACTTTATTTTTCAGAATCAGAGATATATCTCACAGTTTGACGACCGGAGGAAATGACACATTTGGTAGAATCTTGATGTTAATTCAAATTAAAAAAATATTTCACACAGGAATTCGCTTGCTCACTGGTAGTTTTTAAACGTTATGATTCACTGACTAGTATTTCGCTGGGTCACCGCGTCTTCCGTACTATTAGAGACTTTCACAGTGTGAGGGGCCTCGATTCACATGCTGCGAAGCAGTCATCTCACAGAGAAATATGAACCACAAATAACGCAGAGGAGTAAACGCTTGAGCTCGCTGCTAACACCCACCTTGTTATGCGTGCTCATTGCTTTCAATATGAACCTTCAGATGGCTGGAGTGATCTGTAGAATATCGTGGCAGTTGACAAGAACACCCATCATCCAAGACTTTCCAAGAATATCATTGTTACTTTCACAGTTATTGGTAGCCCAAAATGTGTATCAGGTCCATTTATTTGCACGAGGTACAGATTGCCGGAAAGACTCAATCACGGACCGCACATGCAATCGAGATCAGTCGTGAGACTAGGCGAAACAACATACGCACTGATTCGACACATGTTTCCCAACGATGCTAAAGTGATCAGTTTTTTTTATGGCATTCCGTAATTCGGCAATGTACATAATCGAAACGCGTGTATACTGTGGAAATCCGGGGTTGCACACAGTTTATCGGCAATTCTGCTAGGTTCTTTTATGAAATGTCTGACAGTTCCGGTGACTCTTTACTTGTCAATTCCCACCCTCCCGACTGCAAGTTCATCCGTCGGTGAACAACACCGGTGTATCGTGCGATTTCCTAGCTAAAGGAAGAAAATACACCGTGAATATTAAGCTGACAAACATGATATCCCCATAATAGAAAGACTGCCATGAAAAAAGACATCAGGCAAATTTCGACAGCCTGACATCCAAACTGATTTTGTGAAAAATTCTGGTGGTAACCAACAACTTGTAAAAATAAATTTCTGTTCTGAGTTTCAGTGGCTGTGTTTGACTTAACGAAACCGAAAGAATGAAATAAATAGTATAAAAAATAGAAGAAACTCATTGAAGAGTTCTAATTATCCGATTGAGTGTCTGGAATAAGGAGGGGTGACATGCAGACGGATGAGTCAACGCTGACCATGTACCACGCACAAATAACTTTGTGGCGTAAACAGGCATAAATAACTCACGTCACAACCCCGCTCACGTATGCTGCCACTGACCGGTTTGCCAAGACAGTTAGAGTACTAGAACGAATTTTCTATGCGCCCCTAATTCTGGCCTCATAAGGCAGATGCTTACTGTTGCCGTAATGGCCAATGTTCGCAGCTTGGTTGTTCTAAAAATATGCCCTAGGAAGTGGTAGACTATAGGTAAAGTCGAATGGAGGTCTGTTGACTGATTGGTTTCAAATAAAATTGAGATAATGGGACTTGAAGTGGAACCCTTTCCTCCGTATCCAAGCCATCGTAGGTGGTTTTCCTCAATGAGTTTGAGTAGCTGCCTTGTGGTTCGAGTTTGAATTATATTTCCGAAAGACCTTTACGTTTCAGGATTCTTGCCACATCCTTATTGAATATAAACAGTAGGCTCACAATTACCATTGATTGAAACTAGAGCAGTAATAAACTAGTTTGCAGAAGTCGTTTCTGGTCACCAATCTTAGATTGATTTGAAGTTATTCAATCCAACATATAATAAATGGGACGTTTATCATTGATTTCGAACTTGTACACCACTGAAAACCGTGATGACACTGTAAAATCAAAACACCTACAACAGATATGTTAATCAAGCTCTGTGTGTTCTTTACCGGAAAGTCTTCGTTTTACATATGCCAATAGAGTGAAGCGATCCAGCATGGAAGTTTGTAACCGTGAGGGAAATGCTCGGCCAAAATTCCAAGTCAGTACTGGAAAGGCGCTACTTAACGTGGTCTACAAGTTCAATAAGCCGTTAGGAGCAAGCCCGTATGTCTCTGTCATTTGGGTTTTCGAGTCACCCTGGGTTCGAGCCTCAGTTCAGGCTCCTTGCATAGCACTGCTGGTGATTCCCCACAAGAATGAAACAGTTGAACAATACCACCATTCAAACATTCCCAATGCATGATAAATCTTAGTATATGAAGTCTACTGTTCTGCTGTTCCTTGACCAGTAAATAACTAAGATGCATCATTCAAAATAACAGTGGAAATGCATGTAAAACCTTGCCACAGAAATAATTAACAATAGTGAAAAATGATAGTAGCATCAATAATGTTTGACAAAATAGGCTACCTGTCTTATACAAAGAATAACTAGAAGCTAGTTCATGTTTTTTGGGAATTCATAGTAGCTGAGGTGATTGAGGCTGATTGGAATAAAAGTGGCAATGTATCAGCTGATAGTAGGACGGACGCTATTTTCAATTCAAGAATTATCTGACCAGATAATCCATTGGGAATTTCTTGATAGTGGTTTCCAATGACCCAATCTCATCTCAGCAACGTTGTTCATTTCTAGTGAGGTTATGACAATAGGGACATTTTGTTTGTAGTGACATTTTGCCGTGCCAACAAACAGTATATTCTAATCTGTGAACTAGGAATAACCTGGATGAGACGATTTCACTTTGCATCGTTCCAAAGATCAGTAAATTGTCCCAAACTGGTTGTTTGAGTGGTTTTTAATTCGAGTGAGTTAATTTGCCAGTTATTTGCAAATAAAAGTAATTCCTACAGCTATTGCTGAAAACACGCTGCTTGTATCGTTTTCAAGAAATACACAAGCACTTTGTTTATGAAACTCTGCAGTATATATCCTCTTTGACTGTTTTTACTTCCTGAAATAAATTAGATAAATGGTTTATTTAATTTGTTGCACTTCATCGTTACCGCCAAAGTACAACGGACATGCGCAACAATACTCTGTTTGTTATATTGCCAAAATAATTTCACCAATTTATCAAACATTCGACTGCGCTGACAAATCTCACTTGTTCCCAATAGGGCTAATGAGTTGTGCAGTTTGGGAAGTGAATATTCAGCTTTGTGAGCCTGACCAGTGTTCTCAGCTTGGTGCTGTTGTAATACATCATCGCCCTATTGCTTACGAAACTGAACGTTCTCGGATCAGAAACAGATAACTAATGGCATCTTTGATAGTGTTTGCGTTCGTGGACTGCTTACCATATAAGGCAGCATATTAGGACTCCATAGCGATTCGCTCGTGAACAGCAATAACAATGAAGATATATATGACTGGAGAAAAAAAATGTTTTCTGTTTACGAATCGCTCAGTTAGTATTTTTTAACACCGTACAAACAAAAGTGTTGTTTCAAAATTCAAGCAAATACGGTTTTGGCTTGTGGCTGAATGATCGAAGAACCACGACCAAGAAATTGATGTTTACGTCTTACGGCAACGTGGAATACAAAAAGTCAAGAAAAGAATGTATACCAAAGATAAGGTTACCTACAAGTAATTAGCAGATACGTATCTTCTATCTGGCTTCAGGTACCGACTTCAGAGCGAAATTTTGGGCATTTCACTGTGCTGAAGTAACATCAGCTTTTAAAATTCCCCGGCTATCTCGTTGAAAACGTCTCTCATACATCGACATTTGTCAATAATTAGTAAGTAAGATGTTCAGGGCCTGACTACAGTTCTATTTATCAGGGATCTGTTTTGCATAATGCTACTGACTGCACTTAATCGCACTGGAAACACCACAACCAAATTTAATTTTTGTCAAAATATGATTCGTCATGCTGCTTCAACTCTCAACTCTCCAATGAAAACCATGAATGAAAGGTACAGCTGGTTACTTCTTGTTGGGAATCAGTAGCAATGCACATCCACCAAATCCCCACGGGGACTCGAACCGGAGATGAATGATTGTGAATCGAATACGCGAACCACAAGCCCTTCTGGGCTGGCTCTCAACTGTTTGTTGAACACCTGCACTACATGATATAGCACGCTTCCGTCACTTACTCTGAACAGTACCAACCCGCTTCCCGCATAGCGATCGACTCCTATGATGGGTGGCTTCTCTGTACCAGCCTAAGTTCAACAAAGCCGTTCAGCTTTATGAACAACCTACAGAACGTGGCAGCTATGTGCACATGAGTGGTATGGCATTGAATTTTGTGTAATGATTCATCATGCAGCTTGAACGCTCAACTCGGCATTGAAATCCATGGAAGCACTGTACAGATGTTTCATCCTTTTTAGGAGTCATCAGCAACGCACATCCAACAAATCAATACGGGGAATCAAACCGAGGGTTATCAGCTATCAAAACGGTTTTTTCAAAATTGACCTCAATTCGGTCCACGGAAAAAGGTAGTATTCAAATTTTTTAAATCTTTGCGAAACCAAGGATGATTGTTTTGAAAGCTTTGTCAGAAAAGCCGTCTATGCTAGTGCTCTGGTAATCCGTAGGCAGTTGCAATTATCTGAACAATACTACCATGATGAAATAACCTGTAGCCCGAACGTGTAACCAAAACAAATACAGAATATAAAAACGGTTTCAAATTATTAAAATGAAATTCGGCACAAGCAACGAGAATTGCTGGTTCTTGGCCCGAGATTGAGTCCATTTTGGATTTTGGTTTCGCTTGTTTGGGAGAATCGGTCTGCTGGGAAAATTATTCACATCAGATGCTATAAGAATGATCTGTTTAGTATACGTTTTTCCGTTCGGTCGCGGGACATTTACTGGGACCATGAATTGCATTACTATTGCACACCACTGGGTATCCCGGTTTGATCCGATGGAAGCTTGATTAGAGAACAAACTCTCATGGCCAATATATTTGCATTTATAGACGGGGAAGCAAAGTTTACGAACAACATGTGTGCTGAGGTATGGTTTTCAATGTGAAAGGGCAACTTCCATTTCCCTTTTCTTAGTTAGGATCGGCATTCATCAATCAACAAAACCAATGCCCTCCATCTAATGATGTTTATGACTACACGATACAAATCTTCATGACGACTTGAATATATCTTACCGAGTAAATGTGGTAAGCTGAAACTTGTTCGCACAACTTTAGAAACTTCGTTATGGTTTGTCAGTGGACTCTCCAAATAGGAGCCTTCAGTCACTGTCTTGATTGTTTTGAAGAAATAGGGCACTTGAGAAGCTATGAACTGCATTGTTATGAAAGTAACTTTGACCGTAGTTTACCTTCGTCCACGACTGGGAAAATGTCTAATGAATTATTATGTATATATACATATGTATATATACATATAATATTCAAAGAAGGATACACTAAACATGCATGCAGAGCCGTGGAGACATGAAGCACATTACAAAAGTCGGTGCCGTGCACATCACACGCTCAATTACACTTAGTTCATTTCGCTTGTGATTACCCGACTCACGTTTCGCAAATGATCATGGTGGTTGCTCTTATGGATACAACGTACAATAAGATACAACATAAACTCATTCAGGTATGCGTTCCATTTCAAACTTTATTCATCCTTGCACTTTCCAACATACGTGTTATGATTTCTGGGTTGGCGTGATTTTTCAGATAGTTCATCAAAATAAATGAAGAAATCAAGCCATAGCTTTCGTAAACCTAACATTTTTGCAACGAAAAAATGGCGGTTGCATGACCGACTCAAGTTTTGGTTTTCGATTGAATGCCAAAGCCACGCATACTTTGGAACAAACTAACGATACAGGCTTTCAAGAACCGGAACATTTTGCAGTAATCCTAGTAAAAACGAAAGGGGTCCTTATATTGTGATACTCTTGCATATCGTTCAGTATTCTCGATTTGGCACGTGAATCAGCAAATCTCACAAATAGTGGTACATGAAACAAACAGTGGAAACACTGAGGATACTTTTTAGCCCATATGAGTCAGCAATATTTATGCTTTTTTAAGACTGTTTTTAAAAGAGGCAACCCGTTTGAAACGACTGTTCTTGTCTTCGCCTACACAGCCTCCCCAAAAGCCAGCGGCTTTTGTTATTCTGGAAGGGCAATCGCGCTTGTTAAAAATGAATATTCCGCAGTACCTGAACCTGGATTTCTTGCCCAAATTCGTTAAGTTTAGTCTTACCGAAATATTGCGCGAGAATGCAATTTCGGAATGGATTCATTACACTGAACCTAGTGTCTTTCTTTTTGACGAAGTACTTGTCACCACAGCCTAAATGGAACTGGTGGATAATATCTGAGGCTTCTCTATCAATACAACAGTCAGACTGCTCTCTGAAGCTTAATCTTGTAGTGGTCTGCACTATGTGTAATTGGGCTGCCAAATATTTTCTGCCCAGTGCACATCTTTAGTTGTGACCATAATTTTGAAATTGTAGTCACTGTTTGTGGGAACGAATAAAATGAGTTGTTGACTTTCGGCCGTGGATGCGGGCTCCATTTTGCAACGTGGTTCTCGATGAGCTTTTCCAGATAACCATTGACTGTAGGGAATTCCTCTTATGTGATCACAATTACAGGTCATCTAGCTGCATGGGTAAGTTTTCTGACACAACCAGGTTTTAAAAGCAACCGGGGTGAAACTGAAAACTGCTCACAACTTCAGTCGTATTTTGCTTCTCTATGATTGGCTTCTTGTAATGTGCCATCCAAATGCTTTCCGAATAAATTTCAATAAAAAGAAAATCTAGAGTGGATTGTTTTCTCAGGGCCAAGATAAATTACGATGTACAGAACCCCTAATATTTTGAACTGGAATAAACGGTCAACATTTGAAATCATTAGGATGTTCTAAATAAACCATTTGTGCAACGGAAACTAGCTCATTCGACGGGCCAGCTTTTCTGATCATTCCCAGGAAAGTATCTCTTGGTGCAAAATCTAGGTGGATTCGTACCGACTCAAACCAAGTCTGGGTGTTGACCTTTTCCTTGAACTGAAAGCGGATATACACGGTAAACAGAAATATTACTTCCTATGAGAAATCAATAGGGAAATGCAGTGCAATTTCGCAACACAATGATATCCCGGAGGTAATATGCTGCCTTTCGAGGACATCGTTTAGTAGAAAGAGATTCACCATGCATTAACAACAGTCTATGAGTCTTCGCTGCACAAATATCGGGATTATTTTTTAGCTTTAAAGAGGTTTCATAGACAGAGATATATGAGGTTTTTCCCGAATGAACCAAGAATATCGACTAAAAGTAGGGGAAAAGTGTGGTAAGCTGAAACATGTTCGCACAACATGGTCCACAGTTCCCAAACAATGAAAGTAGTCGTTGATGCGCATCCACTGATTACACCATAATATAAAAACCTGTGGCGATCGAAGTAATCCAATATTTAGCCACCAGATCAACGAAGCTGGTTTGCAGTGATCTGTTTATCTATAATGATAAATGACACATCGTGACAAACTATGGAAGCAGTGTGAAAGCCAGTTCGAATTCGCTGGTAAATTCAAATGACTCACAGACCTGACTCCGTCACAACCACTAGAGCTGGAGAAGCCTAAGTTCACCCTTTTTGTTGTGTGCAACAAGTAACAATTCAGCAGACGAGTAATTCGAATGTTTCCGACGTTGGAAAATGAGAGGCATATGAAAGAACCACAGACCAAAAGGAAAACCACTTTCTCATAATCCGGAATAAAAAGGGGAAAGTAAATCCCAATAGGTTGACGTACATAGAAAAGGTGCGTCCGAAATAAAAGGACTGCTAAATGAAAAGGATAAACAAATGCGATAAGAATTTGTGTATTCCCACAAGACCACCATCGGCAGCGTTCTTGTCGTGGCCTAGAATATTCTTCAGCTCTAAAACCTTACTGAAAGCAAATAAATGAAGTGTTTGAAATATTTTCTGAAATCCTTGTTGCATCATAAATAATGACCGGAAATGACAACGTGGTGCTCTTGTTGTGTGTGTGGTATTCTATTCGGTTATTTTTCAACGATGAAATCATACTTTTACTGAAATAGGAAATACGAAAAAGTGGCACTATATACATACTGTGGAGGAAAGGAACTAAACTAAATCTTATTCCATACCGTCACAAGAACTACTCGTTAAAGCTGACCTCCTTTGGAAACATGGCGCGCAGTATACGGAAAACAGTTTATACAATATCTAGAGCTAAATAGAGCAAACATCGCTTTGACTAGAAATTCGCTCTTCGCAAATAATACCTACTCACATCTCGGACGACTCGTGGTAATTAGCAACATCCTTCTGTCCCTACTGAACATTTTTCGATGCCGTCCGACATTGCTGAGAAAGAAAATACTCTCAGCTTGGAACAACACTTTTACCAAAAACCTGTCTTCCAACTGATACCGAAGGTGAAATAGTTGCATCTGGTTTCTTCCTTGGATATCTTGCGGATCGTGACTCAGTTGTCATGTATGTAAATAACCGTTGTTGTATACCCCCTTGAATGTTTCACCCATTCCACGGTTTCCTTTTTCTATTCCATGGGCGATGACTAATCCAAATGTTTGACCAAATTTTGGGTTTTTCCTGATAATGAATGGAAGTGCTTCGTCTCAGTGTTTCCTGACAGACTACCTGGAAAACTTGGATCCGTTTCACTAATTTTGGTAAAAAACATTGCTAAGCCGTTATAAAGATTTTCCGGCCAATTTAACCGTTTTGAATAAAGCTTCATTTATCCCTCCGGTTTTATAAAAATGTGTCATTTCCAACTAGAATGGGCGCTTCTTTTGATTTTCTTCTACTTGACAACTCACATTTTTTCTACTCTGAGTTGACCACAACTAGGCTGTTCTGACCCTGCAATAATCAACAGTTCACCCGAATCTAAAGTCAAACCAACGACGTACGATTCACATGAAACCTCACTTACCCTATTCGGAAGAGGTAGATCTGCTTTGAAAATATGTTGATGCTACGGGAAATAATTGCTCATTCAGAATTCTCTTCATTTTCAGACACGGATCTTCCGGTCTACTTGGACCAACTCACCAACTGCTTATGTTTTCACTTCGATGTTTGCTGGGCTCTGAACGTTTGTCACCTCCTCACTTCAAGCGCCTTCGTCGCAAGAGGGAATTCTCCCCGCGTCCTCAACACAGACATCTTTATGCACGCGCCAGTATGTAAGGCTGTTCCAAGATTCTCTGTTTGACAAGGTATTCCCACACACTGGCTTCTGTAATAGCAGAACTAACAGAGCATTTTCGGTAAGATAGGGGCCTGCGCTTTATTACCTCGTGTTCCATTTTATTTTGGATCGTAAAGTTTTCCCTTGTTCTCCAGGACATGTACATACATGTATCAGTGCTGAATATTCACCCGCCTCGGTGCTTACAGTAATTAAGTGACGTGACTTGAAAAAAATAGAAATTTGCCACCTGACTGGCACCAGTCACTGGTCCTCGCTAATAAAGTCTAATCGACATCTTTGATATCCACTTCTTTAGTGTGGGCGAAATGATCGGATTGAAAAAACTCATAACTGCAGTTGAAATATTGTGATGTATTAACAGAATTAGTTGTGTGTGGTGCAACATAACTATAATACGTGTGCAATTATTACCGCGGTGAAAAAGTCAGCGATAAATTGCTGAGTCAGTCACAAGCCATTGTGAATATCTGGCAGTGATTATGGGTACTGACTGCGGTTATGCAACTAAGCGTTGATCAGAATATCCAGAAGATGAAAAGCAGATTATGGCACTATTTTCCAATTAGCATTCCATATATGAACCAATCATACCTCTTAGAGTGGGCCGTAGACAATATTCAGCCTAGTTTTCAAAAATCAATTTGACGGTTATGGTAGCATACCGCAATTATCGTCCGTGGAAGGGAACATTTTCCACAAAAGATATATAACAACATGATTGGTTTCACGGGAGAAGCTCTTCACACAATCAGACTGGGCGAATAGAATTACTGAGCGCAGAAGCCGAAAATAATCACAGAGCAGGCTCAGAAGCTATCATTGATTCCAGAAGTTATTACATGAAACAGAACTCCAATAAGATTGATAGATGTAGAGCAATTTATCATGTCATCCCGTGGAGTGAATAGAGCTACCGCATACACCATTGTCGTTAGGAATGAAGGTGTGTCGAGAATAATAGTGAGAAGACAAACGAAATTATGAGCTTTCAACTTCACTTAACGCTGCAATGCCCAAAAATATTCAATTTTTTCAGATCAATAACATAAATAAAAATCCCATCGATTCCACTAGCACATCCAATCGAAACATTATTCATGCACACTGTATTTATTCCAGCTTTGCTGTTTTTTTTCAAACTGCAGGCAATTTCCTTCCACCCGTTCATCTTCCTTTTGGTTAAGGAGCTTACCTAACATCCCTTGGAAACTGCCAATTCACGGTCTTTCTACTACCTTTTACATTTCCTAAATAATTCTTAGAAGCAGGAGCCCACATCTACATCCGCCAGAATTTTACCAACCCCTTCATTCCGTACTACCACTTTCCCAACGGCGAGTTCCATATGACGTGAAGGTCTGCCTTCTCAAATGAGTAATTCTGTATGGCTCATCGAATTAAAACAATAGCGATCCCACAATTTCGATGCTTTGTCTTATATCAGAAAAACTTGGTGTGCTAAAGTTAAAAGTCCAATGCAATCGTTCGCTGTGAACAGAATGTCGAGAATAAGAACTGGTTTACACACACTACTTTTATCCTCATTCAATGAGTCGACCTCCATTTATCTTGATGAGAAATAGACTCAGTCCTTCTTCCTCTTTCAGCAGCTTTCCTTCTGACAAGCTTGAACACTTAATTCGCGTTACAGATTGGTCATTTGGGATGAGCTTCGTGAAATTCTGCGGTCATACTCGTGGAAATAATGATGAAACCATGTTGTTTCGCATTCCATCCCAAATTCTGCCAAAGTATTCCGGAGGGATATGTTTCTTTTAATCCCAGAACTCCGAATAACCAGCAAATGACGATTCTTCTGCTGGTTCAAACACGTGCGCAACGGAATCTTGCACCAGATCTTATAACTTGTTACCACTTCCTTATTCTTGAAGTGATTCCACTGCAGCTACCAACACCGATCGTAGCCGTTGTGTTGACGCTATACAAAATCTTTAACTAGTGCACAGGAAAAGTACATTTTCAGTGTCCGTGTTAACCTCTATTTCACCTGGCCCAACGTGAAGCTATTCGCTTGATAGAGGACATGGCTTTATAATCCAGTTTTGATCGGACGGACAGCCACATAATTGCTCCCGTTTCGAGCCAATATTTTCGTTTTCCTACTCACACGAGCAAACCCCGGCTGTTATCAATAATGTTTTCTAACGACACCGATCCTGACCGCACATAGCATGTCATCCTAACCAGGTTTACGTCTTTAGATGTTGGACTCCTAATTCCTAAATTCCCTCCCTCCCGAAACTACTAAACATCAGAACACCCTTATCCGCTGTTTTCCGGGCACGGAGGAACTCTTTACAAAGCCAAAAAACAAATTTGTTTTGGATTACAATTTTTCCACAAACGTCTTTATCAGAACGTCTGTGTAATGAGAGAGTGTACAGGGGTAGACATAATCTTCAATAATGCGAACATGGCACGACGTTTTATCAATACACAAGGACACATTTCAACATAAAAATCCAACATGAGCTGGATGGCAGTAGCATCTTTCGATAGAAATCTGACTTCGGGAAAATATTTTCGATAAATTATCCTTCGAACTCTTAGTTCTGCATAAAGTCAATATGCTTATTCATCGTATCTTTCTGAAATAAAATGTTACCCTTGAGCAGTTGTAAACTCAATAATGAAACACGAATTTAAACCAAATACTCTCATCCTAAACAAGCTTTTGAACGATGAACGTGACGAGCAGTGAAGTTAGAGCAATGTTGCTTTCGTGTTGCTAACATTTGCGCGAAACCCAATATCCAACTAGCAATTGTTTATATTCAAGTACGGCTCCGTTTGGCAGTTCGCTTAGGCTTGCAATAATCCAGAAATCATCACATTATTTGGTCCCATTTGCAAGATAGTCTGGGTAAGAATGCAGTTTTCGTGAAATATAGAAATAGTAAAATAAATTGTAACAATGAATCTTGTTTGCAGGTGGAAGGCAAATGTAAGAAAGCGCACCTGGACTAACAGTTTCCTATGGGTACTGTGAGCATGGTCACAATCGTGATAATGCTTTGAAACGGCTTTATTTGTTTTCATAAAATTGCTAATCTAAGCATTTCTGATAAGATTTTTCTTCCTTTTTGTCAGCGATAACCGTTGCAGTTTCGTTTGCCTAAATCGGTCTCTGTTACAGTAATCTCGTTTGGTGACGGGAAATTGTCAGAAAATGAGAATGCGAAAATTAAAACTGGTACGTAGTCGTTTGGTTTTCGAAATTCAACTCTATTTACCATGAATGACGAAAAGTGAAGGCTAGAGTAGACCTGTTTGGAGTTCATTCAGTGGTTGACCAGGTTCTAATAGACACGGGGCCCATCGTATGCGTGCCTCGCAAACCCCTTGGATCATTTGCGGAGTATGTTTGTTCTTTCGATAAGAACATGTTTTCACCCTAAGCGTTTGCGTTTGAGGTTAGAAAATCGTTTCCATTTATTCTGTGCTCTTGGATTGTCCTTGTTTTAGTGTAACCAAACCATAACCAGCAAGCCGAGCTAGCTTTTGTTCTTTTATATCATCAAAGGCTTCACGCTACAAAAAAGAACGAGGTTCAGTCAGTTCGCAGTTGAACGAGTTGTCCGACAGAGAAGTCATACAGATCCAGGTACATGGATATATATATATATATATATATATATATATATATATATATATATATATCTTGCTACCTATTCGAACTGACCTGTGAACTCAGTATTTTGAGCAATTTTGAGCACATTCCTTCGATTGTTGCCATCATATGATAGAAAAAATAGAACGTGATTGCTCAGCTGACCAGTGAACAGTATATGAGCACTGTGTACACGTTTGTTCATCTAACTCACTTGTTCACAGTTAGAACAATTGCATATTGACCGATTGCTAACTGGCATCGGAACACGAATTTAACGATTGTCACACTGATCGGCCTCTTCCACGTGGACGATATATGAATGAATAAGAACTGAGAATGATCCATGTGATTTTCCAGTCCTAATTCAGAATGGATAAATACAGACTGCTCATTGCTCACAACAGTCCATATAAAACCGATTAGTACTGAATTCAATTGAACATATCTCGAAACAAGCTACACAAAATGCCAATGTGTAAAATTCAAAAATTTGTTCCAACAGAACAAAGAAACAAAGTAACAAACGACCAAACAACAAAAGGATACTGAATTTATCAATTTGCCCAACTGGTCGCATTTGTGCACAAATGATTCCACATTTGAAATATAATAGTGTAAAAGGGAGAATCAATTCGCTGTTTTCTCCTATTATACACTCACACTCTCACAATCACTCTCACGCTCAGTCTATCGTATCGCAAATACGACGCTCAATAATATTATTGTATTATGGTTGTTCTCATTTGATTGGATACCTCCCTGTACGCGGGAATTTCGTATCCAATAATAATCGTTCAAGAACTCATCCGAGATGTTTGGACCATTATTCGGCCTGGTCACGCTAAACTTGACATCAGACGCGTTCATTGATAACTGTTTACTCTTTGGTCAGCAGTTAGTTACACGAACTACATTGGTAGTCATTTAGCTCGCATACAAGATAAACCTATTGTCGTTCAATTTATTTGGGAGCATTCGCGTGAATAATGATTCAGATTTCAGATCCGTTCGGATTGTATCCCAAAAACCATGCGCTATGAGATATGTTAGGGTCACACAGCGTTATCAGAAAAAACTGTGGTCAGTCGACGGTTCGGTTATTGCGGGTGACCTTTCTCAAGACCAGTTTGCCACAACCGCACAGTTTGCGTGCTCTGCTCAACACTGCTATGGATGATGGTCACCCCACCAAACAGTTTATAAATTGGGCTTAAAAAAGGTCACCTACCGTAACCGAAACATCGATTGACCACCATCATTTATGATAAGGTAGTGTTACCGAATAAAGAGGTACATAGAACGAAAGGAATGTCAAGAATCAGTGGTCACATCTAGTACAGCACAGGTTCATACAAAAACGGTTCATCACTGATCCAAAGAGCAATCTTTCGGATGGTCTAGAGCTTGTAGTTGTACCATCCGGGTGATCCAGTGTAGACCAATGATATACAAAAACGACATCTATGTTAAAGGAATGAATCTATTGATGTATATGAAATTGTAAACAAGTTCAAATCCACGCCTAATCTGCTTGCAAGGAACGGGGATTGCCATCCGTGGTCCACATTGCGTGAGCAAAAATAACAGTACGAGTGGGGATTTTTGCCAAGAAAACTATTGGTTTTTAGATCGATCGCATTTTATGAAAGCATTCTCCTCATGTTTACCTGTTCCGTGTATTGAGTATGGTTTTTGAATAAAGAATGGCTCAGCCGTTGATCATTCAGTTGAACATTGCTTGAACTGACATCACTTGCTGCTTTCAACGATGACAAAACTATCAAACCTTATTCCTACCTACGGCTTTTCTTCTAAATCCACTACCACGCGAGCGACTAACAGTAGTTACTAGTCAAATTCATTTCACGTGGTTTATATTTGAAGGACTGCTCATTTTCGTGTCACATTCTAGCTTATGCCTGACTATCTTCTTTCTTCGAGAAGAGACTACAAGAGACTACAGCGGTATTAACTACACAGTATTACCGGTATCTCATTGCAATTTAACCAGGAAGAAAGGTCGATGTCAGAGTTTAACAATAATTGAACAGAACTTTACCATAAACTGTTAGTCCATGTTTACGATTATCCGAGTTGAAGCAGAGTTCCATTCTTTGATTTCTGAAGAAACAATATTCAATTTTCTCCTATTGTTATTTGGATATCAGTTTACTTTTGAATGCATATCAAGAGGAAACTGATCGCAAAGAATATTCTATGTTTCAGTATCTGACTGAATTTGGGAAACCCCACAATTTGCAGGTAACTTGATGCGTGCCCATTTACTTTGCCGAATGACTGCTCTGGGTCCACTCGTCGACGTGTTCCTACAGTTAAGGAAAAACTAGATTTGAAATTCATTGTGGCACTGGCAAATAACAACTAACTTTGCCTGCCTTTCGAAAACCAATCGGCTCCCAGAGGTTATGGCAGCAATTGAATTTACAAGCAATTCAGTAGCTTTGCCGGATTTCAACCCCGATAAGCTCCTCAAATTTTTAAATGAACAAATCACTTATGAATGCGTCTTTATTTGGCCTTCGATCAACATATTTGGGTACTAGAGTCCTCACTCTTGGTGACATATCGCCTTACCAACGTTTGACTTCCATAGCCACTACCATGTAAAGTGCAGTTTTATGCCAAATTTTCCGAACAACTGCTTTTTATACTAGGTGGTCTACTGTCGAGTACCCAAGTTGCTGGTGGATAATTTATTCCAACCCACTTTGCCTGTGGCTTCCATGAACTTAGTACATGGGCAGCAGAATCCAATGACAGTGACTGAAAATAACACAAAATTAGCCTCAGAATGAACAAATAAACCATTTTTGTCTAACTTTTCGACCACTAGAACGAAACAAGAAGAATAACTAGGTGATGCATACATTCCTGCAAATCAGAAGTTGACGAAGGTGGGTTGTTCTTAGCCTATTATCAATTCAAATAATCCAGTTACCTTGGGAACATTCCACCCTATTTCGGTAGTAATCGGTAGTTCCCCTCCGAAATCTGCCCCTACGAGTATAAAGGCTAGAAACCAGTCGTGGATGTATTGTTCATCACAGACAAACATTCAACATCACGAACTGCTCCAGAAGCTGTTTTGATAGATGTAGATTAGCAGTTTTGTCTCTCGGTATACTTCCCTTCGAACATATCTTTGAATCACCATTGTAAAGCTTTTATAAGTACCTCGTCGCTAGACATGAAGAATAAATCGTGTGCATATCGATTATCAGTCCAACGAGAAGTTGCGTGCCAGTTCGACTAAATAAATGTTTTCTTGTAATAACTGCATGCTCTCATATCAGTCTCAACTGCTTCCTATATGCAATCACCGACATTCGTTTGACTGTGCATTCTTCCCATTCAGTACCGTATGGGAAAAGCAGAATGAACTGTAGTCCAGAATGCTGTTCGAATCCGACATGTGGTGACAATAGTACTAGAGAGCGAACCGTTAAAAACCATCTTTATTAATCTAACCGTTCATAGATATAAATTAAATTCAAAAACGGTGAGTTCGATTACCAAGTTCAACTCGATGCATTTGTATGAATGATGCAAATTCCAAAGAAAACAAACGGAACAGCCATCTGTCTATTGACTTCATGCCGCCAGTGTGTTTCTGTTAAGGATTTCAGTGCTGTTTGAGAACAGAGCATCTTTCGGTATAGGCTATAATACACTGCATCATTTTTTATAAAGGTCATAGTAACGTTCACGCGCCGGTTCTCGTTCGAGTGCAATGTTCTCATACAAGAAGAAAATACGATCACAAGTGCGACACCTTTTTGTAGGTTCGGATATGTAACAAAACAGTGATATGGCGCAGGAAAAAATTGAAAGTAGTATTGCGCATCCGGATTCACTAGAGGTCTCGAATAGTGAAATAATTTGTCACCGTGGTGAGGAAATCACTAAATTGAATGGCCGCAGTTGATATTGCACAAATTGAAAAGGAATGGCTCTGGTGAGCACCGCATTCCGATAGGCCATTACCAAAATGCCTTGCCGATAAACATGTGCTTGCTAAAGTGACACAACTGTATATGGGTTCGAATTTCCACATTCGGTGCGATGGGATTATATGCCCTTATCCCACAGTAGTGGTGCACATTTGAGTAAGTACAAATTCGAGCGCCACAGTGTACTCTCATTGAACTAGCTATGTAATAGCTTCATTGGAATTCCTTATTCCGCTCACGTAGATGCCTCTGTGTAAATAACATCTTCAGCACATTGCAGCAGCTATTGGCAGGTAAGCTATCCTGGAATTGGATCGTAGTCAAACTCGCTTGAAATATAGCTCACTCATCATCCAAGTTTACATAAGTTCGAATAAATAAGAGATGAAGCCATAGTCCATCAACCACTGCACGGATTACCTTAGAGTCGAATAAACCCTCACGTTTCTCACTGATGTTCAATCAATCATATACCGATAGTTGTGTTCGTACTTATGCTTATCACGCTAAGCGCTATACGGTCAGATATGTGGCGAACTAAGATGGGCTTTAGGTTTGTTCCAGACTCCTATTTCGAGCAGTAATATAAACCTCTTAGATTCCACGAATATTCAGTTAAAATGCATAGAACATAAGTAAAACCCATTTGATGTTCTTATAAACATAATTTATTATTTATGAAAAATAGTAGCCCTCTATGATTGCAATCACCTATCTGAAATAAACCCGTTTGCGTTTCTACGAAACATTCCCTTCATAGAACTTCGTACCATGTGATAAGTGGCCGGGAATTGAGGAGGATGCTCTTTAATTGATATTCTAGTCAAGAATGAATTATTTTTGGTCTTGTGAGTTTTCATTTTTTCCCTACCAAAACTATCCACACACTCTCGTCCTGGAATATGATATATGTGAGACTAATCAGGTCAGTGGGTTTGATGAACTGCACCCGCGTACATCAAGTCTTGGGTGGGTTATTGTGCAATTTAGATGAAGACCACAGTCAGGGCTATAAGGGTAAATTTCTGCATTTGTGCTTGGACCCGAATAATGTCCACTTGTTGAGGTGGCAATATTAAACTGGACAGTAGTCACCATGTTGGTAAACCATTTGCTCGTCCCGTCTTGACAATATGTATAATCCGTCATGCCAACATCATGTGATTTTTCCCGAATAGTACTCAGCTTTCCTAAGGCTTCACACATATTCACACGAGTCAGTACCAATCATTCAGTTGGATTTGTGAACCCGCAAGTGAATCATGGATCAGCTAAGCGGCTACCGACTCAGAGGTCAGAACTGATTCATCTGGGCCTATCTGGTGAAAGCAAACAGAAAATGGTATACATAATCAGTATCAGTCGTTGTCTCGTACGGTGCCTTTCGCAGAAGGAAGGCCAAGCTACAAATAGCAATAACGAGATAAAGTAATAAAATGTTTATACTTGCCCGGTCTGCACCAATCCCGGTGTTGAAGAGAAAAAACAGCCAGTGGGTAACTGAAGCCTGAGGAAATGGTTTCTGTTTATTACAGATAGGTGTGAGAAAAATTCAGCAAATGAGCTTGTTTAACCCGGTGAGAAACATTTACGGCGAATAAAAATTGTCGGGATACCTGGAAATTTCCGAAACATTTGAGCAGCAAAAATTCAATGAAACTCCCACCAGTGGTTGGTGATAAATATTTCAATCGGAACGTCATTTTCTCGAAATAATAAGGTACGCGTCTTATAAATATCCGTTCACTAATTTCAGAAACAAAAAATGCCTCAAGATCGTCTATCCCCTTCTAGTATAACAAATCCCCTGATATCAAAAAATACACGTCTGCATAAGTTTTGTCCACGATCAGAATTTTTTTTCGACGTGGTAGGCTTCACGTTGCATACATCAATTACTAAGAAAAGTCGACATTGCTGGAAATATAAATGGCTTCATCTTGGGTAGTCTGATGAGCCATAGAATAGACTGACAAGGTCTTCTGAGATGAAAGTTCTTTATTTCTAAGCTCGACTTTCTACGCCCTAATTGAAGGAAAGTTTTGTTGCTGTTGCAAAATTGCAAATAGTACAGTTAATGGTTAAGGAGCGATTCATCCCGCATGAGTTTGTCCACAAACCTTTCATGGAACAAATCATGAAGCGCTATTTTCAAAAACTGCTATTTCTCCAGGTGACTTCGTTCTTTGGTTTTTTGGATGATTTATTGACGATGGTGATTATTTTCCTGACTTGTATGATGTTTCAAAATAAAGTCCACCTATAAAGCTAAACGCGATTTATTCCGATCCAAATCAATAATGATGGTTGGTTTAATACGCTTCGGGGACCAAATTGACTTTCTCATAAACCAAACACTCAAACGATGAGCTAACCCACTGCCAAAATGGTGGTCTTTTGAACTTGAATCCACTGATGAAATTATTTTTGTCCTCTTTCATTTGGTTTGCAATCCAGCCTTCATATCACGTGGAACTAATTGCACTGAAAATTGCCGTTACTCTATGTCTAACGGGGAGTGAGTGGTCCCGGGAAGATTCCCGTTGGTGATTAAAGCGAAGATTTCAGACATTTTTCTCGATCACAATGCACACAACATTTTCTCCCATTCATTCAAGTTTTTAGTTATCCTAAATCAGAGAATTACACTTTGGATATTTTTATAAGATTCATCCGGCAATAAGTGGTTTTATTTAGGTTGAAACGCTGAGCACAATAATTGAAAAAGGCGTCAGCAATTCGAAATTCGCCCCTTTTTTAGATAGTACCGGGAAAGTTGAGTTTGAGAGGTGCTTCTCAACGCCATCACGGTAACATATAAGCGATTATCAAGGCTTGTTCGTATGACTCTGACGCCAGTTCTCACACCGATGCGGGCTAGTTTTCCCTTTCTTCAGTAAGCTTGGCAGTGTTACAGTCGTTTAATTATACACGGCGCAGCATAGACACAGTATGAATGAGAGGGAACCGAATAAATAAGTGTTGTCACTGAAAAAGCTTCCGTGCCCATTGAAATCGACACCAGCAGAATATATTTGTGCATGTGTATATTCCGAATTCGAGTTTCGCTCCGGTAATTCAACAAAATTGTGAGTATACAGACACTGATCTATAATTGTCTTTAAGCCGCCAATAGTATTTATTGAGAAGTACGCATATTTCAGAGCAGTCCTCCAGCATGACAAGACAATGTTACAGCGTTTAGGCGGGTTCGTTTTGGTGTAGCGAACATCCCGACAAAGCATCCAGTGATGTGCTTCGTTTGATCAGAAATGAGCATGATACCGAACTGCGAATTGTTCATCACACACAAAGCCTTTCAGGCCATTCAAATGAAGTGTGCAAACATCATGAAATCGGGCAGCAGCAATCCATTTCAACCGGTTCCACGTCGTCTACAGTTTCATCATCCTCCGTGGTATGATGATGGACAGAATCAATCCGAATGCCGTCAGATTCAGTTTTCTCATTCGGTAACCAATAAAGTATAGAAACCACTGCTTCCGCGACCGCTGGGTTTGACTTCTTGTGTTCAAGAATATCAAGTTTACCCTGAATATTCTCACAACTTAGTAAATAATAATATTGATACCAATAGAGTCAAGGATACGCTCCCCATAAGTGAGATCGGAGAGGTGTATGAGAATCCATATGGACGGAGTAAAATAAGGTGAACGAGACATACAATCTCCCCGAACATATCCGATTACAAAGATTTGCGTGATGAAAATGAGGTTTTTGGCTGTATATTACTGATGTCGGTATTTTTTTTTTGAAAAATTTGTCCAGCGATAAAGAACTGTAAATCGATGAGAATTAAAGAATGAACGTTTGTTATCGTAAACATATTGGTGGATCTAAAGCAGGAAATTCCAAGGACTGGTATCCGCCCGACTTCGTGGTGGACTTTGAGGATTTGACGAGGCTTCTTGAAACTTGGGCCTCCTAAGCCGAGTTGAGGCCTGTTGAGTGTAAGCTATTGTCAAAGCGATGGTTGTGAATGGAACTTACTGGGGATCTAGAAGGGGCGGACCGAAATCATGGCATATTTTTGGGTTTATATACCCCTGTAAACCGTCGTGATATAAAATGATTGTTTCAGGTGGCTCTGCTCAAACCTGATGCGTATTCGCGTTTGCACGCTGTCAGTCATGATAGCCTCCTGAATATGTCATCACCTACGCAAAATTATTGACAAAAGTCGGCAGATCGTTTTATGGACATTTCTTTGGAACCACTGAAAGAAAAATGCGTATCACCGGCGTATGGTGAGAACTGAAAATTTCGCAGTCGGTACAGGCCATCAGTTATCCAGACTTTATCGATGGACCCGAAGAAGAACACAAAAGATTCGGCAATATGTGACTTATTGGAGCTGACTTCTATAAGGTTTAGGGAAGATCAGTGATATCGATAAAGCGAATCAAGTCCGGTGGTTCTGTTTTTGCTTGTACCATCGCACACATTTTGTGATTTCTATGGAATTTTTTTAATTATTTCTGGGGAAAGCGATTTCCTAATCGAGTAGCACATCATTTTCGCCACTGGCTTTGCTTCTGAGTTAATTTCTCGACGTTTTCGACCTATTGGAATCTTAATCACTTGGCAACCAACCAGGGAGTCAAAACGTGCCAACTAAGGCCATTGCTCGATTCAAGATATTGATGCCTCTCCGCCAAGCCATATATTGACCGTCACGACACATCTTCCACCAACAACCAATATATATGAGGAAATATTTTTTTACCTAATTTTTCTTTCCATCTTACCATAATTTATCACAATTCAGGAATTGGGCTGTGGCCAAAAACTGCCTACTGAGAAAAAAACCCGTGGGTTTGGGATTGAATCCGAATTATTATATTTCAGAGTCCACGATGATAACTGCTCGGCGACCGCCAGTGAAGCGCGAATAGCGAAAAAATGACATCCAATGTGCACGCATGTGTGAAAAGTGTTTGCTATAGTTCTAGCAGACAAGTCCGTGATGTCCATGGTTTATTGATCAGAACCAAGGGTATTGTTGAGCCTCCCGACACAGATAGAAAATTTGGCAGATAGACAGTATGTCATCGCTTTTTAAACGAAATTCGATTGTCTCCCACCCCGCTGTTATGATTCTTTCGGCTTTTTATCCGTTTTTGGTTTCTTTCGCTTGTATCAATTTGTTTCTTATCCTGCTCACCTAGAAGATGCACTGGTTATGGATGTGATTGATTTTCTATACGGTTCTTTAATTTATGAGCATTAGAGAACATAAGGAATTGAACATATGACTGAGAATCTTTGAACACGCAAAGAAAACTATCACATCAAATAATGCGACAGAATACCGAGTAGTTCGGGTTCAGTGCATTTACCCAGAACGTATTTGAAGCTGACTAAATGTGCGCGCCTTCGCAGAAATCTACGCCCATGAGGAACCAATTGAACGTTTATGTGTTTTGTGTGTGCAAACAATTCAATGATCGTAGGGCGGACAGTGATCTCTCTTAAGTTACAAGTGAGCGTGTGTGTGTGCCTTGGGTTCAATGGTGATAATTGGACGGTGAACACATGCAATTTCAAGTGTCTAAGTCTGTCGGATAGGTGGGTGTGTGCGTGTTGGCAGGTAGTAAGGGCTAAAGTGATGTTATGAATGAGCGTTGAGCTTGTCAATCAAACATCATTGCATCTTGGGTATCCCTGCTTATATTTCAGAGAGTGGTCGTGTAATGCACCGAAAATTCGGTCGATCGAAAGCATATATTCAGACAAGTGAATGTCGGCAGTCTGTCTGATTGACTTCCCTTGCCATTGCTTTATTGTTGAGATTCAGCGAAAATTATGTGTAACGTGCACACCATCAAACAGTTTTATTTAAGGAGAAATGACGAGATAAAACGTTTACGGTTTGTCATCGTACTGCATCCAACCAGTTGCAAATGGGGTAATTGGTGGCCGCATCCATAAAAAAGAAAGGATTTCTTTTTCACTCCAGTCTCTTCAGAGGGGATAAATCATGCATGCCACTCTTAGGTAATTGGAGTATCACCTGATGGTACACCCAAACACTTATCCTCATCATATTGTTCAGCACGTGTTCCACACCACCATTTCGTATGCTCAGAGAGATTTTCCAATAGTTTTCTACCCACTTTGATGCGGATGACTGAGTAATGCTGTTACCTATTTTATTCGCGTTCGCCACAGATTCAACTATTTATCCGCATGTTTGTTGTTACCGGTTCGCAAAAGTGTGTAACACATGCACACAGTTTACTGGTAAGCAAAACAGAACGTTCTGAATATTGTGAAAGTAATGATGTTGATGACACAGTGTTACCAACACATGGTATATTGTATTTTCGATACACACCTTATATCATTTGATGCAAATATTCAAAAGCAAGTTTAGAAAAAACGGCCCGAAAAACCCCATTCAGCCTAGATATCCCTGAGTTTCATCTCACTACAACCTCGTGAAGAGATTAGTGTCAAAGAAGTAGGGTGATGGATCATTCAGTGACCAACAGTTGTCTGAAACAACCGAGGCCGAATCATCCAATCGGGTGGTCCAGAAAAGCCAACCAGAAGAGTTGATCCTCAATCACATTTGGGTCAATAATTTCCCAATCAAGGATTTCATTATGATCAACGCATTTTCTATATGAATGGTAGTTTTTGTGGCAAAGAAATCAGATTGTTCGAAGATAGATATATCTTTTTTTAGATCAAGTAGGGCGGATTAAAGCCGCGTTCAAGCGAATACATCGGTCGGAAAGTTTTACATAACATACACACAAAAACAGCATGGTCGCGGTTCACTCGATGTTCCCACCAAATGCGACTTCTCCTTCAGAGACATCAGAGGCCGAAGACGGAAAGTCATCATGAATCCTCAACATGTATCCGATTCACAATCGTAGGGCAAAACACTGTCTGCAGCCGAATCGGCGACGTGCTCAAATATTGTGTGACGGATATAATTTCGGTGCTAGTTTTAACTCTGCCATTTTTTATGCCACCTCCCAAAAGCCAGAGATAATTAAACGTGCTGAATAACTCCAACTTCTCACTATTGAGGGTTAAGACTGGAACAGGCTTCTGCCAGTCCTGCAGGAGAAATTTTAAATTAGGTGGGGCAAAAAACAGGCCGTATCCGAACATATCAATCTGCGCGGTTTAAAGTTCATCACATTTCTGTTGCATAGTTATTAACGAAGATGACGCAAGGTGTGGAAAAAAAATCACTACTGGATTTGTCAGACCAAAACTCGTTATGCACGAAGAGTATACAATCCTTTATCGAGCTACCATGGTTCATGAACGCTGTTTGGTTGCGCGTTATGGATGTTCGAAAGACCACAGGTATTTTAGTTTGTCATAGTCTAGCCGTCATTGTTCTGTGCGTTTGAGATGCCTACCGAAGCAGTGGGATGGCTGGACTCACAACTGAATGTGGTCGGAGTCCATATAGGGGGCGGGGTACGATCGGTGGAACTAGAGGAACAATATGAAAGGGATGTCATTGGTCGTCAAATCCACGTGCCTTTCATCAGCTCTCAACTGACACACGAGTCACAACATATTGATAAGGTATCATCCGAGGATACTATATCTGAAGATAATTTTGAAATCAGAGATTTGCTAACTGTTTTCATAATGAATTCAAGATCCCAGAGTGGGCAATGTGTCCGAGATAAATGTACATCAAGAGATATCGGTAGAATAAGATCGCTGAGGCTGGGCGAGAAATGAGGCGATGTTAACGGACGCTAATTCAGGTTTCAAATCTCTACTAGGATAGCGCAATTGGAACACACAAACATATTCCGAAAGCAACATTCAGTCATCATTCAACGGGTTCTCATCGCTCTCATAGGAGATGAATTTATTCACCTCCTCGATGGTGATTTGTATCAGTGTTTTAAGGAATACTTTGCGGGTGACAGGATCTAAATTGGTATTTTTCAACTGTGAACATCCTAAAGGTGTCTCCGGATTAGTTAAACTCATCTTGCAGGGAAATTTAACGACTTAGTCACAGTTCGGCTACCTACTCTTGCGTAGCGAAATGTGATTTTACCATGGTTATGGTGCCCGATGTAAACTGCCCTTCATACTGTGCTGACTGCTTCTTGTGCTTGGGCATACTCCAGGTCGTTATTATTATTTAGTCAAGCCTCATTAATTACTAGTCGATCACACTATCTGTCGATCGAACTTAATTTCTTGTACGTAAAATCATATTGCTATCCCGATGATTTACTCAGCTGCTTACGTGACCGTTTGCTTGCTTGCCTGCATTCCCGTCGGCTACGTCCGGTTTGTGTCTACTTTTATCCAAATAATGAATACAAAATCATTACATGTTCGAACAATAATATTAAAGTAAAAAACATGTGACGCAGAAGAGAATTGGGTTTATCACTCAATGACATACCTAGAATAAACAAGTCATCATCCGAAAAGTTCTCTACACATAAAAATTCCGCAAACCCACTAAAATTACCACCGTTTGCGTAGGACGTCATGGCATTGGGTAAATTGTATATTCTCGTCTCATTCAGCAGACTAATTAATAAGTCGCTCTATCTGCAGATATGCTTGTTAGCATGGTTACGAAGCCTTTTACCACATATCTGACGGAGAATTAAGGTGAACCTTTGGTAAATGGTAAATCACCCACAATTCTATGAATCAGAGTCAGGAATCGTATTAGGAAGTTAATTTGACTGCAGTTTTATATCAATAGCTCAGTTGTATTGCTCTCGGGGACAATTTTTGCGTTTGAAAATAGTAGATGTGGAACATGTAGTTTTTACACCATGTACTCGCATGAACACAAACCCACTGTGAATGTGGTCAGTAAGATAGGAGGCATGCAAGATGGTGGTGACGTAATCGAATGAGTTAGTTAGCAGTGTGTCGTGGTCTTACGACCAAGTGAGTAAGTTCCGTGGATCAGCATAGCTGTTCGCGCTAGATCATGCCTAAATGTCAACACCAAGCAAACCTACGTGTAAGTGTGAGAGGGACTTTGATTAAATGTCAGCTTAGTGTGCGGGACTGTTTAGGCCAATCATAACGGTTGTTTAGATGACGAGAGAACCAATTGTATGCAAACACTCCACAAGCTTTACCGTCAGCAAGAAGTATCAACCGGAGCTCACTGTCCGATATGCCTCCACACCATAGTCACCTTTTGCCAAGACTACACGTTTCTTCGATTTAACCATGTCACCATGTCAAATTCGTAGATGAAAACAATGGCATTTGATTTTCAATATTAAAGGGTTCCATGTACAGTCACTTTACTATCATAACTCGCTACAGATGATCATAACATGAACGAGTGATCGGAGCTGCTTATAATATTATCAGGCCTCAAAAATGACATACGGATTAGGGGTGTGATACGAAATGCAGGCAAGGATCGGAATCCAGACGACTGTTTATGGATCCTCCAATAATAGCCTAATCTTATGGCCATTCGTGAGAAAGCGAAAAGTCATAGTCAAAAGGAACAATGATGCCCTCAGTAGTGAACAAATAAGTTTGTTTTTTCACAATGCAATCTTCTGTACAGATAGTGTATATACCCAAAGCATAGTTTTTTTATCATTTCGTTTAGCAAGGAGTACCAGTGAGTATTTTTTCACAAGCATTCAATTTGTATTTTGATATGATGATGTCCGCAGTAGTGAGTTTTCATTTGCATTCATCCAAATGGTGTGGGAGGAGCCTGGAGCCTGTTCACTGCCAAGAGGTTCTGAGTATTATGCAAAAAGCCAGAAAATTAAGTCACTTCCCTTCGAAGAAATTGTTTCAGCAGACTGAATAATGATACTATGTATGATTATTAATTTGTGAAATAATTGGCAGTATATCTTCCGGAGAGAAGCAGGTTCAGCGTAATATACTGAACAAGTCACTTAGCTGTTTAAGTCATTCTCGACTAGTAAGATGTAAAACAATTTGTGTATATTTAATATAATTTATCATGACGGGCGCTGACTGAGTTACTCCAAATTACGTTGAAAAAAAAAGTGAAACCGATGAATTTAGGTGAACATATTAGCATAGATGCAACTTTTGAAGAACCGAAATTCGTGTCTATTTTATATGACAGGGGCATTTGATTCAGTCGACCACGAAGTTCTATAGATTTGTATAATCTGGGGCTCGCACCAGAGAAATGTATTTCACATTTTAAATTTTTGTATCCGAAAAGCAACAACAACCGGTGAACCATTGTGAATCGAACAACTTAACAACACAAGGCTATCCGGGATGGCTCTCAACGCTTTGTTCAACATCTTCACTACATGATATAGCACCCTTCCCAAACTCGCTTTCAATGGTAAGAACCAGCTTCGCGCACACCGATCCACTCCTATGATGGATGACGTCTCTGTACGGGCCTAAGTACAACCAACGCATTCCCAAATGAACAACCTACACAGCTTCCTTACTATGCATGCATTTGATTAGTAGTAGATTAGATTAGATTAGATTAGATTAGATTAGATTTGTATAATATGATTGATCATGCAGCTTGAACGCTCAACTGAGCATTGAAATCCATGGAAGCACTGTACAGCTGATTCATCCTCTAAGGGACTCGACTCATCAGCAGTGCACATCGACCGAGCTCACACGGGCATTCCAACAACCGGGGAACCATTGTGAATCGAACAACTTAACAACACAAGGCTATCCGCGACGGCTCTCAACGCTTTGTTCAACATCTACACTACATGATATAGCACCCTTCCCAAACTCGCTTTGAATGGTAAGAACCAGCTTCGCGAACACCGATCCACTCCTATGATGGATGACTTCTCTGTAGGGGCCGAAGTACAACCAACGCATTCCCAAATGAACAACCTACACAGCTTCCTTACTATGCATGCAATTGATTAGTTGTACGAGATAAGTTTAGATTAGATAAGATTTGTATAATATGATTGATCATGCAGCTTGAACGCTCAACTGAGCATTGAAATGCATGTAAGGACTGTACAGCGGATTCATCCTTGTTGGGACTCGACTCATCAGCAGCGCACATCGACCGAGCCCCCACGGCCACTCAAACAACCGGTGAACCATTGTGAATCGAACAACCTAATAAGACAAGGCTATCGGGCATGGCTCACATAGCTTTGCACCACATCTACACTACATGATATAGCACCCTTCCCAAACTCGCTTCAAATTTGAATGGTAAGAACCAGCTTCGCGCACACCGATCCACTCCTATGATGGATGAATTCTCTGTAGGGGCCTAAGTACAACCGACGCATTCCCAAATGAACAATCTACACAGCTTCCTTACTATGCATGCAATTGATTAGTAGTACGAGATTAGATTAGATTAGATTAGATGAGATTAGATTAGATTTGTATAATATGATTGACCATGCAGCTTGAACACTCAACTGAGCATTGAAATCCATGGAAGCACTGTACAGCTGATTCATCCTTGCTGGGACTCGACTCATCAGCAGTGCACATCGACCGAGCCCACACGGGCACTCCAACAACCGGTGAACCATTGTGAATCGAACAACTTAACAACACAAGGCTATCCGCGATGGCTCTCAACGCTTTGTTCAACATCTACATTACATGATATAGCACCCTTCCCAAACTCGCTTCAAATTTGAATGGTAAGAACCAACTTCGCGCACACCGATCCACTCCTATGATGGATGACTTCTCTGTACGGGCCTAAGTACAACCAACGCATTCCCAAATGAACAACCTACACAGCTTCCAAACCATGCATGCAATTGATTAGTAGTACGGGATTAGATTAGATTAGATTAGATTAGATTAGATTAGATTTCCATAATATGATTGATCATGCAGCTTGAACGCTCAACTGAGCATTGAAATCCATGGAAGGACTGTACAGCTGATTCATCCTCCAAGGGACTCGACTCATCAGCAGTGCACATCGACCGAGCCCACACGCGCACTCCAACAACCGGTGAACCATTGTGAATCGAACAACTTAACAACACAAGGCTATCCGGGATGGCTATCAACGCTTTGTTCAACATCTACACTACATGATATAGCACCCTTCCCAAACTCGCTTCAAATTTGAATGGTAAGAACCAGCTTCGCGCACACCGATCCACTCCTATGATGGATGCATTCTCTGTAGGGGCCGAAGTACAACCAACGCATTCCCAAATGAACAACCTACACAGCTTCCTTACTATGCATGCAATTGATTAGTAGTACGAGATTAGATTAGATTAGATTAGATTTGTATAATATGATTGATCATGCAGCTTGAACGCTCAACTGAGCATTGAAATGCATGGAAGCACTGTACAGCTGATTCATCCTTGTTGGGACTCGACTCATCAGCAGTGCACATCGACCGAGGCCACACGAGCACTCCAGCAACCGGTGAACCATTGTGAATCGAACAACTTAACAACACAAGGCTATCCGCGATGGCTCTCAACGCTTTGTTCAACATCTACACTACATGATATAGCACAATTCCCATACTCGCTTCAAATTTGAATGGTAAGAACTAGCTTCGCGCACACCGATCCACTCCTATGATGGATGACTTCACTGTATGGGCCTAAGTACAACCAACGCATTCCCAAATGAACAACCTACACAGCTTCCTTACTATGCATGCAATTGATTAGTAGTACGAGATTAGATTAGATTAGATTAGATTAGATTAGATTTGTATAATATGATTGATCATGCAGCTTGAACGCTCAACTGAGCATTGAAATGCATGGAAGCACTGTACAGCTGATTCATGCTTGTTGGGACTCGACTCATCAGCAGTGCACATCGACCGAGCCCACACGCGCACTCCAACAACCGGTGAAACATTGTGAATCGAACAACTTAACAACACAAGGCTATCCGGCATGGATCACATAGCTTTGCACCACATCTACACTACATGATATAGCACCCTTCCCAAACTCGCTTCAAATTTGAATGGTAAGAACTAGCTTCGCGCACACCGATCCACTCCTATGATGGATGACTTCTCTGTAGGGGCCTAAGTACAACCAACGCATTCCCAAATGAACAACCTACACAGCTTCCTTACTATGCATGCAATTGATTAGTAGTACGAGATTAGATTAGATTAGATTAGATTAGATTAGATTTGTATAATATGATTGATCATGCAGCTTGAACGCTCAACTGAGCATTGAAATGCATGGAAGCACTGTACAGCTGATTCATCCTCCAAGGGACTCGACTCATCAGAAGTGCACGTCGACCGAGCCCACACGCGCACTCCAACAACCGGTGAACCATTGTGAATCGAACAACTTAACAACACAAGGCTATCCGGGATGGCTCTCAACGCTTTGTTCAACATCTACACTACATGAAATTGCACCCTTCCCAAACTCGCTTCAAATTTGAATGGTAAGAACCAGCTTCGCGCACACCGATCCACTCCTATGATGGATGACTTCTCTGTACGGGCCGAAGTACAACCAACGCATTCCCAAATGAACAACCTACACAGCTTCCTTACAATGCATGCAATTGATTAGTAGTACGAGATTAGATTCTATTAAATTAGATTAGATTTGATTTGTATAATATGATTGATCATGCAGCTTGAACGCTCAACTGAGCATTGAAATGCATGGAAGCACTGTACAGCTGATTCATCCTTTTAGGGACTGGACTCACCTGCAGTGCACATCGACCGAGCCCACACGGGCACTCCAACAACCGGTGAACCATTGTGAATCGAACAATTTAACAACACAAGGCTATCCGCGATGGCTCTCAACGCTTTGTTCAACATCTACACTACATGATATAGCACCCTTCCCAAACTCGCTTCAAATTTGAATGGTAAGAACCAGCTTCGCGCACACCGATCCACTCCTATGATGGATGACTTCTCTGTACGGGCCTAAGTATAACCAACGCATTCCCAAATGAACAATCTACACAGCTTCCTTACTATGCATGCAATTGATTAGTAGTAGGAGATTAGATTAGATTAGATTAGATTAGATAAGTTTAGATTTGTATAATATGATTGATCATGCAGCTTGAACGCTCAACTGAGCATTGAAATGCATGGGAGCAATGTACAGCTGTTTCATCCTCTAAGGGACTCGACTCATCAGCAGTGCACATCGACCGAGGCCACACGAGCACTCCAGCAACCGGTGAACCATTGTGAATCGAACAACTTAACAACACAAGGCTATCCGGGATGGCTCTCAACGCTTTGTTCAACATCTACACTACATGATATAGCACCCTTCCCAAACTCGCTTCAAATTTGAATGGTAAGAACCAGCTTCGCGCACACCGATCCACTCCTATGATGGATGACTTCTCTGTACGGGCCGAAGTACAACCAACGCATTCCCAAATGAACAACCTACACAGCTTCCTTACTATGCATGCAATTGATTAGTAGTACGAGATTAGATTCTATTAATTTAGATTAGATTTGTATAATATGATTGATCATGCAGCTTGAACACTCAACTGAGCATTGAAATGCAAGGAAGCACTGTACAGCTGATTCATCCTTGTTGGGACTCGACTCATCAGCAGTGCACATCGACCGAGCCCCCACGGGCACTCCAACAACCGGTGAACCATTGTGAATCGAACAACTTAACAACACAAGGCTATCCGGGATGGCTCTCAACGCTTTGTTCAACATCTACACTACATGATATAGCACCCTTCCCAAACTCGCTTCAAATTTCAATGGTAAGAAGCAGCTTCGCGCACACCGATCCACTCCTATGATGGACGACTTCTCTGTAGGGGCCTAAGTATAACCAACGCATTCCCAAATGAACAATCTACACAGCTTCCTTACTATGCATGCAATTGATTAGTAGTACGAGATTAGATTAGATTAGATTAAATAAGTTTAGTTTTGTATAATATGATTGATCATGCAGCTTGAACGCTCAACTGAGCATTGAAATCCATGCAAGCACTCACTGTACAGCTGATTCATCCTTGTTGGGACTCGACTCATCAGCAGTGCACATCGACCGAGCCCACACGGGCATTCCAACAACCGGTGAACCATTGTGAATCGAACAACTTAACAACACAAGGCTATCCGGGATGGCTCTCAACGCTTTGTTCAACATCTACACTACATGATATAGCACCCTTCCCAAACTCGCTTCAAATTTCAATGGTACGAACCAGCTTCGCGCACACCGATCCACTCCTATGATGGATGACTTCTCTGTAGGGGCCTAAGTACAACCAACGCATTCCCAAATGAACAATCTACACAGCTTCCTTACTATGCATGCAAATGATTAGTAGTACGAGATTAGATTAGATTAGATTAGATTAGATTAGATTAGATTTTTATAATATGATTGATCATGCAGCTTGAACGCTCAACTGAGCATTGAAATGCATGGAAGCACTGTACAGCTGATTCATCCTTGTTGGGACTCGACTCATCAGCAGTGCACATCGACCGAGGCCACACGCGCACTCCAACAACCGTTGAACCATTGTGAATCGAACAACTTAACAACACAAGGCTATCCGGGATGGCTCACATAGCTTTGCACCACATGTACACTACATGTTAAGGCACCCTTCCCAAACTGGCTTCAAATTTGAATGGTAAGAACCAGCTTCGCGCACACCGATCGACTCCTATGATGGATGACTTCTCTGTAGGGGCCTAAGTACAACCAACGCATTCCCAAATGAACAACCTACACAGCTTCCTTACTATGCATGCAATTGATTAGTAGTACGAGATTAGATTAGATTAGATTAGATTAGATTAGATTAGATTAGATTTGTATAATATGATTGATCATGCAGCTTGAACGCTCAAGTGAACATTGAAATGCATGGAAGCACTCTACAGGTGATTCATCTTTGTTGGTACTCGACTCATCAGCAGTGCACATCGATCGAGCCCACACGCGCACTCCAACAACCGGTGAACCATTGTGAATCGAACAACTTAACAACACAAGGCTATCCGGGATGGCTCTCAACGCTTTGTTCAACATCTACACTACATGATATAGCACTCTTCCGAAACTCGCTTTGAATGGTATGAACCAGGTGCGCGCACACCGATCCACTCCTATGATGGATGACTTCTCTGTAGAGGCCTCAGTACAACCAACGCATTCCCAAATGAACAATCTACACAGCTTTCTTACTATGCATGCAATTGATTAGTAGTAGGAGATTAGATTAGATTAGATTAGATTAGATTAGATTTGTATAATATGATTGATCATGCAGCTTGAACGCTCAACTGAGCATTGAAATGCATGGAAGCACTGTACAGCTGATTCATCCTCCAAGGGACTCGACTCATCAGAAGTGCACGTCGACCGAGCCCACACGCGCACTCCAACAACCGGTGAACCATTGTGAATCGAACAACTTAACAACACAAGGCTATCCGGGATGGCTCTCAACGCTTTGTTCAACATCTACACTACATGAAATTGCACCCTTCCCAAACTCGCTTCAAATTTGAATGGTAAGAACCAGCTTCGCGCACACCGATCCACTCCTATGATGGATGACTTCTCTGTACGGGCCGAAGTACAACCAACGCATTCCCAAATGAACAACCTACACAGCTTCCTTACAATGCATGCAATTGATTAGTAGTACGAGATTAGATTCTATTAAATTAGATTAGATTTGATTTGTATAATATGATTGATCATGCAGCTTGAACGCTCAACTGAGCATTGAAATGCATGGAAGCACTGTACAGCTGATTCATCCTTTTAGGGACTGGACTCACCTGCAGTGCACATCGACCGAGCCCACACGGGCACTCCAACAACCGGTGAACCATTGTGAATCGAACAATTTAACAACACAAGGCTATCCGCGATGGCTCTCAACGCTTTGTTCAACATCTACACTACATGATATAGCACCCTTCCCAAACTCGCTTCAAATTTGAATGGTAAGAACCAGCTTCGCGCACACCGATCCACTCCTATGATGGATGACTTCTCTGTACGGGCCTAAGTATAACCAACGCATTCCCAAATGAACAATCTACACAGCTTCCTTACTATGCATGCAATTGATTAGTAGTAGGAGATTAGATTAGATTAGATTAGATTAGATAAGTTTAGATTTGTATAATATGATTGATCATGCAGCTTGAACGCTCAACTGAGCATTGAAATGCATGGGAGCAATGTACAGCTGTTTCATCCTCTAAGGGACTCGACTCATCAGCAGTGCACATCGACCGAGGCCACACGAGCACTCCAGCAACCGGTGAACCATTGTGAATCGAACAACTTAACAACACAAGGCTATCCGGGATGGCTCTCAACGCTTTGTTCAACATCTACACTACATGATATAGCACCCTTCCCAAACTCGCTTCAAATTTGAATGGTAAGAACCAGCTTCGCGCACACCGATCCACTCCTATGATGGATGACTTCTCTGTACGGGCCGAAGTACAACCAACGCATTCCCAAATGAACAACCTACACAGCTTCCTTACTATGCATGCAATTGATTAGTAGTACGAGATTAGATTCTATTAATTTAGATTAGATTTGTATAATATGATTGATCATGCAGCTTGAACACTCAACTGAGCATTGAAATGCAAGGAAGCACTGTACAGCTGATTCATCCTTGTTGGGACTCGACTCATCAGCAGTGCACATCGACCGAGCCCCCACGGGCACTCCAACAACCGGTGAACCATTGTGAATCGAACAACTTAACAACACAAGGCTATCCGGGATGGCTCTCAACGCTTTGTTCAACATCTACACTACATGATATAGCACCCTTCCCAAACTCGCTTCAAATTTCAATGGTAAGAACCAGCTTCGCGCACACCGATCCACTCCTATGATGGACGACTTCTCTGTAGGGGCCTAAGTATAACCAACGCATTCCCAAATGAACAATCTACACAGCTTCCTTACTATGCATGCAATTGATTAGTAGTACGAGATTAGATTAGATTAGATTAAATAAGTTTAGTTTTGTATAATATGATTGATCATGCAGCTTGAACGCTCAACTGAGCATTGAAATCCATGCAAGCACTCACTGTACAGCTGATTCATCCTTGTTGGGACTCGACTCATCAGCAGTGCACATCGACCGAGCCCACACGGGCATTCCAACAACCGGTGAACCATTGTGAATCGAACAACTTAACAACACAAGGCTATCCGGGATGGCTCTCAACGCTTTGTTCAACATCTACACTACATGATATAGCACCCTTCCCAAACTCGCTTCAAATTTCAATGGTACGAACCAGCTTCGCGCACACCGATCCACTCCTATGATGGATGACTTCTCTGTAGGGGCCTAAGTACAACCAACGCATTCCCAAATGAACAATCTACACAGCTTCCTTACTATGCATGCAAATGATTAGTAGTACGAGATTAGATTAGATTAGATTAGATTAGATTAGATTAGATTTTTATAATATGATTGATCATGCAGCTTGAACGCTCAACTGAGCATTGAAATGCATGGAAGCACTGTACAGCTGATTCATCCTTGTTGGGACTCGACTCATCAGCAGTGCACATCGACCGAGGCCACACGCGCACTCCAACAACCGTTGAACCATTGTGAATCGAACAACTTAACAACACAAGGCTATCCGGGATGGCTCACATAGCTTTGCACCACATGTACACTACATGTTAAGGCACCCTTCCCAAACTGGCTTCAAATTTGAATGGTAAGAACCAGCTTCGCGCACACCGATCGACTCCTATGATGGATGACTTCTCTGTAGGGGCCTAAGTACAACCAACGCATTCCCAAATGAACAACCTACACAGCTTCCTTACTATGCATGCAATTGATTAGTAGTACGAGATTAGATTAGATTAGATTAGATTAGATTAGATTAGATTAGATTAGATTTGTATAATATGATTGATCATGCAGCTTGAACGCTCAAGTGAACATTGAAATGCATGGAAGCACTCTACAGGTGATTCATCTTTGTTGGTACTCGACTCATCAGCAGTGCACATCGATCGAGCCCACACGCGCACTCCAACAACCGGTGAACCATTGTGAATCGAACAACTTAACAACACAAGGCTATCCGGGATGGCTCTCAACGCTTTGTTCAACATCTACACTACATGATATAGCACTCTTCCGAAACTCGCTTTGAATGGTATGAACCAGGTGCGCGCACACCGATCCACTCCTATGATGGATGACTTCTCTGTAGAGGCCTCAGTACAACCAACGCATTCCCAAATGAACAATCTACACAGCTTTCTTACTATGCATGCAATTGATTAGTAGTAGGAGATTAGATTAGATTAGATTAGATTAGATTAGATTAGATTAGATTAGATTAGATTAGATTTGTATAATATGATTGATCATGCAGCTTGAACACTCAACTGAGCATTGAAATGCATGGAAGCACTGTACAGCTGATTCATCCTCTAAGGGACTCGACTCATCAGCAGTGCACATCGACCGAGCCCCCACGGGCACTCCAACAACCGTTGAACCATTGTGAATCGAACAACTTAACAACACAAGGCTATCCGGGATGGCTCTCAACGCTTTGTTAAACATCTACACTACATGATATGGCACCCTTCCCAAACTCGCTTCAAATTTCAATGGTAAGAACCAGCTTCGCGCACACCGATCCACTCCTATGATGGATGACTTCTCTGTAGGGGCCTGAATACAACCAACGCATTCCCAAATGAACAATCTACACAGCTTCCTTACTATGCATGCAAATGATTAGTAGTACGAGATTAGATTAGATTAGATTAGATAAGATTAGATTAGATTTGTATAATATGATTGATCATGCAGCTTGAACGCTCAACTGAGCATTGAAATGCATGGAAGCACTGTACAGCTGATTCATCCTTGTTGGGACTCGACTCATCAGCAGTGCACATCGACCGAGGCCACACGCGCACTCCAACAACCGTTGAACCATTGTGAATCGAACAACTTAACAACACAAGGCTATCCGGGATGGCTCACATAGCTTTGCACCACATGTACACTACATGTTAAGGCACCCTTCCCAAACTGGCTTCAAATTTGAATAGTAAGAACCAGCTTCGCGCACACCGATCCACTCCTATGATGGATGATTTCTCTGTAGGGGCCTAAGTACAACCAACGCATTCCCAAATGAACAACCTACACAGCTTCCTTACTATGCATGCAATTGATTAGTAGTACGAGATTAGATTAGATTAGATTAGATTAGATTAGATTAGATTAGATTTGTATAATATGATTGATCATGCAGCTTGAACGCTCAAGTGAACATTGAAATCCAAGGAAGCACTGTACAGGAGATTCATCTTTGTTGGTACTCGACTCATCAGCAGTGCACATCGATCGAGCCCACACGCGCACTCCAACAACCGGTGAACCATTGTGAATCGAACAACTTACCAACACAAGGCTATCCGGGATGGCTCTCAACGCTTTGTTCAACATCTACACTACATGATATAGCACTCTTCCGAAACTCGCTTTAATGGTATGAACCAGGTTCGCGCACACCGATCCACTCCTATGATGGATGACTTCTCTGTAGAGGCCTCAGTAAAACCAACGCATTCACAAATGAACAACCTACACAGCTTCCTTTCTATGCATGCAATTGATTAGTAGAAGGAGATTAGATTAGATTAGATTAGATTAGATTAGATTAGATTAGATTAGATTTGTATAATATGATTGATCATGCAGCTTGAACACTCAACTGAGCATTGAAATGCATGGAAGCACTGTACAGCTGTTTCATCCTTGTTGGGACTCGACTCATCAGCAGTCCACATCGACCGAGCAACGACGGGGACTCCAACAACCGTTGAACCATTGTGAATCGAACAACTTAACAACACAAGGCTATCCGGGATGGCTCTCAACGCTTTGTTCAAAATCTACACTACATGATATGGCACCCTTCCCAAACTCGCTTCAAATTTCAATGGTAAGAACCAGCTTCGCGCACACCGATCCAATCCTATGATGGATGACTTCTCTGTAGGGGCCTAAGTACAACCAACGCATTCCCAAATGAACAACCTACACAGCTTCCTTACTATGCATGCAATTGATTAGTAGTACGAGATTAGATTAGATTAGATTAGATTAGATTAGATTTCTATAATATGATTGATCATGCAGCTTGAGCGCTCAACTGAGCATTGAAATCCATGGAAGCACTGTACAGCTGATTCATCCATGTTCGGACTCGACTCATCAGCAGTGCACATCGACCGAGCCCACACGGGCAATCCAACAACCGGTGAACCATTGTGAATCGAACAACTTTACAACTCAAGGCTATCCCGGATGGCTCACATAGATTTGCACCACATTTACACTACATGATATAGCACCCTTCCCAAACTCGCTTCAAATTTGAATGGTAAGAACCAGCTTCGCGCACACCGATCCACTCCTATGATGGATGACTTCTTTGTAGGGGCCTGAATACAACCAACGCATTCCCAAATGAACAATCTACACAGCTTCCTTACTATGCATGCAATTGATTAGTAGTACGGGATTAGATTAGATTAGATTAGATTAGATTTGATTTGTATAATATGATTGATCATGCAGCTTGAACGCTCAACTGAGCATTGAAATGCAAGGAAGGACTGTACAGCTGATTCATCCTTGTTGGGACTCGACTCATCAGCAGTGCACATCGACCGAGCCCACACGCGCACTCCAACAACCGGTGAACCATTGTGAATCGAACAACTTAACAACACAAGGCTATCCGGGATGGCTCACATAGCTTTGCACCACATCTACACTACATGATATAGCACCCTTCCCAAACTCGCTTCAATTTTGAGTGGTAAGAACCAGCTTCGCGCACACCGATCCACTCCTATGATGGATGACTTCTCTGTACGGGCCTAAGTACAACCAACGCATTCCCAAATGAACAACCTACACAGCTTCCTTACTATGCATGCAATTGATTAGTAGTACGAGATTAGATTAGATTAGATTAGATTAGATTAGATTAGATTAGATTTGTATAATATGATTGATCATGCAGCTTGAGCGCTCAACTGAGCATTGAAATCCATGCAAGCACTCACTGTACAGCTGATTCATCCTTGTTGGGACTCGACTCATCAGCAGTGCACATCGACCGAGCCCCCACGGGCACTCCAACAACCGGTGAACCATTGTGAATCGAACAATTTAACAACACAAGGCTATCCCGGATGGCTCTCAACGCTTTGTTCAACATCTACACTACATGATATAGCACCCTTCCCAAACTCGCTTCAAATTTCAATGGTAAGAACCAGCTTCGCGCACACCGATCCACTCCTATGATGGATGACTTCTCTGTAGGGGCCTAAGTACAACCAACGCATTCCCAAATGAACAACCTACACAGCTTCCTTACTATGCATGCAATTGATTAGTAGTACGAGATTAGATTAGATTAGATTAGATTAGATTAGATTAGATTAGATTTGTATAATATGATTGATCATGCAGCTTGAGCGCTCAACTGAGCATTGAAATCCATGCAAGCACTCACTGTACAGCTGATTCATCCTTGTTGGGACTCGACTCATCAGCAGTGCACATCGACCGAGCCCCCACGGGCACTCCAACAACCGGTGAACCATTGTGAATCGAACAATTTAACAACACAAGGCTATCCCGGATGGCTCTCAACGCTTTGTTCAACATCTACACTACATGATATAGCACCCTTCCCAAACTCGCTTCAAATTTCAATGGTAAGAACCAGCTTCGCGCACACCGATCCACTCCTATGATGGATGACTTCTCTGTACGGGCCTAAGTACAACCAACGCATTCCCAAATGAACAACCTACACAGCTTCCTTACTATGCATGCAATTGATTAGTAGTACGAGATTAGATTAGATTAGATTAGATTAGATTAGATTAGATTAGATTTGTATAATATGATTGATCATGCAGCTTGAGCGCTCAACTGAGCATTGAAATCCATGCAAGCACTCACTGTACAGCTGATTCATCCTTGTTGGGACTCGACTCATCAGCAGTGCACATCGACCGAGCCCCCACGGGCACTCCAACAACCGGTGAACCATTGTGAATCGAACAATTTAACAACACAAGGCTATCCCGGATGGCTCTCAACGCTTTGTTCAACATCTACACTACATGATATAGCACCCTTCCCAAACTCGCTTCAAATTTCAATGGTAAGAACCAGCTTCGCGCACACCGATCCACTCCTATGATGGATGACTTCTCTGTAGGGGCCTAAGTACAACCAACGCATTCCCAAATGAACAATCTACACAGCTTCCTTACTATGCATGCAAATGATTAGTAGTACGAGATTAGATTAGATTAGATTAGATAAGATTAGATTAGATTTGTATAATATGATTGATCATGCAGCTTGAACGCTCAACTGAGCATTGAAATGCATGGAAGCACTCACTGTACAGCTGATTCATCCTTGTTGGGACTCGACTCATCTGCAGTGCACATCGACCGAGCCCACACGGGCACTCCAACAACCGGTGAACCATTGTGAATCGAACAACTTAACAACACAAGGCTATCCGGGATGGCTCGCAACGCTTTGTTCAACATCTACACTACATGATATAGCACCCTTCCCAAACTCGCTTCAATTTTGAATGGTAAGAACCGGTGTCGCGCACACCGATCCTCTCCTATGATGGATGACTTCTCTGTATGGGCCTAAGTACAACCAACGCATTCCCAAATGAACAACCTACACAGCTTTCTTACTATGCATGCAATTGATTAGTAGTAGGAGATTAGATTAGATTAGATTAGATTAGATTAGATTTGTATAATATGATTGATCATGCAGCTTGAGCGCTCAACTGAGCATTGAAATGCAAGGAAGGACTGTACAGCTGATTCATCCTTGTTCGGACTCGACTCATCAGCAGTGCACATCGACCGAGCCCACACGCGCACTCCAACAACCGGTGAATCATTGTGAATCGAACAATTTAACAACACAAGGCTATCCGGGATGTCTCACATAGATTTGCACCACATCTACACTACATCACATAGCACCCTTCCCAAACTCGCTTCAAATTTGAATGGTAAGAACCAGCTTCGCGCACACCGATCCACTCCTATGATGGATGACTTCTCTGTAGGGGCCTAAGTACAACCAACGCATTCCCAAATGAACAACCTACACAGCTTCCTTACAATGCATGCAATTGATTAGTAGTACGAGATTAGATTAGATTAGATTAGATTAGATTAGATTAGATGAGATTAGATTAGATTTGTATAATATGATTGACCATGCAGCTTGAGCGCTCAACTGAGCATTGAAATGCATGGAAGCACTGTACAGCTGTTTCATCCTCTAAGGGACTCGACTCATCAGCAGTGCACATCGACCGAGCCCCAACGGGCAATCCAACAACCGGTGAACCATTGTGAATCGAACAACTTACCAACACAAGGCTATCCCGGATGGCTCTCAACGCTTTGTTCAACATCTACACTACATGATATAGCACCCTTCCCAAACTCGCTTCAAATTTGAATGGTAAGAACCGGCTTCGCGCACACCGATCCACTCCTATGATGGATGAATTCTCTGTAGGGGCCTAAGTACAACCAACGCATTCCCAAATGAACAACCTACACAGCTTTCTTACTATGCATGCAATTGATTAGAAGTACGAGATTAGATTAGATTAGATTAGATTAGATTAGATTAGATTTGTATAATATGATTGATCATGCAGCTTGAACGGTCAACTGAGCATTGAAATGCATGGAAGCACTGTACAGCTGTTTCATCCTCTAAGGGACTCGACTCATCAGCAGTGCACATCGACCGAGCCCCCACGGGCACTCCAACAACCGGTGAACCATTGTGAATCGAACAACTTAACAACACATAGCTATCCGGGATTGCTTTCAACGCTTTGTTCAACATCTACACTACATGATATAGCACCCTTCCCAAACTCGCTTCAAATTTGAATGGTAAGAACCAGCTTCGCGCACACCGATCAACTCCTATGATGGATGACTTCTCTGTAGGGGCCGAAGTACAACCAACGCATTCCCAAATGAACAACCTACACAGCTTTCTTACTATGCATGCAATTGATTAGTAGTACGAGATTAGATTAAATTAGATTAGATTAGATTAGATTTGTATAATATGATTGATCATGCAGCTTGAACGCTCAACTGAGCATTGAAATGCATGGAAGCACTGTACAGCTGATTCATCCTTGCTGGGACTCGACTCACCAGCAGTGCACATCGACCGAGCCCCCACGGGCAATCCAACAACCACTGAACCATTGTGAATCGAACAACTTAACAACACAAGGCTAACCGGGATGGCTCTCAACGCTTTGTTCAACATCTACACTACATGATATAGCACCCTTCCCAAACTCGCTTCAAATTTGAATGGTAAGAAACGGCTTCGCGCACACCGATCCTCTCCTTCGATGGATGACTTCTCTGTAGGGGCCTAAGTACAACCAACGCATTCCCAAATGAACAACCTACACAGCTTCCTTACTATGCATGCAGTTGATTAGTAGTACGAGATTAGATTAGATTAGATTAGATTAGATTAGATTAGATTAGATTTCTATAATATGATTGATCATGCAGCTTGAACACTCAACTGAGCATTGAAATGCATGGAAGCACTGTACAGCTGATTCATCCTTGTTGGGACTCGACTCATCAGCAGTGCACATCGACCGAGCCCACACGCGCACTCCAACAACCGGTGAACCATTGTGAATCGAACAACTTAACAACACAAGGCTATCCGGGATGGCTCTCAACACTTTGTTCAAAATCTACACTACATGATAAAGCACCCTTCCCAAACTCGCTTCAAATTTCAATGGTAAGAACCAGCTTCGCGCACACCGATCCACTCCTATGATGGATGAATTCTCTGTAGGGGCCTAAGTACAACCAACGCATTCCCAAATGAACAACCTACACAGCTTCCTTACAATGCATGCAATTGATTAGTAGTACGAGATTATATTAGATTAGATTAGATTAGATTAGATTCGTATAATATGATTGATCATGCAGCTTGAGCGCTCAACTGAGCATTGAAATGCAAGGAAGGACTGTACAGCTGATTCATCCTTGTTGGGACTCGACTCATCAGCAGTGCACATCGACCGAGCCCACACGCGCACTCCAACAACCGGTGAATCATTGTGAATCGAACAATTTAACAACACAAGGCTATCCGGGATGTCTCACATAGCTTTGCACCACATCTACACTACATCACATAGCACCCTTCCCAAACTCGCTTCAAATTTGAATGGTAAGAACCAGCTTCGCGCACACCGATCCACTCCTATGATGGATGACTTCTCTGTAGGGGCCTAAGTACAACCAACGCATTCCCAAATGAACAACCTACACAGCTTCCTTACAATGCATGCAATTGATTAGTAGTACGAGATTAGATTATATTAGATTAGATTAGATTAGATGAGATTAGATTAGATTTGTATAATATGATTGACCATGCAGCTTGAGCGCTCAACTGAGCATTGAAATGCATGGAAGCACTGTACAGCTGTTTCATCCTCTAAGGGACTCGACTCATCAGCAGTGCACATCGACCGAGCCCCCACGGGCAATCCAACAACCGGTGAACCATTGTGAATCGAACAACTTACCAACACAAGGCTATCCCGGATGGCTCTCAACGCTTTGTTCAACATCTACACTACATGATATAGCACCCTTCCCAAACTCGCTTCAAATTTGAATGGTAAGAACCGGCTTCGCGCACACCGATCCTCTCCTTCGATGGATGACTTCTCTGTAGGGGCCTAAGTACAACCAACGCATTCCCAAATGAACAACCTACACAGCTTTCTTACTATGCATGCAATTGATTAGAAGTACGAGATTAGATTAGATTAGATTAGATTAGATTAGATTTGTATAGTATGATTGATCATGCAGCTTGAACGCTCAACTGAGCATTGAAATGCATGGAAGCACTGTACAGCTGATTCATCCTTGTTCGGACTCGACTCACCAGCAGTGCACATCGACCGAGCCCCCACGGGCAATCCAACAACCACTGAACCATTGTGAATCGAACAACTTACCAACACAAGGCTATCCGGGATGGCTCTCAACGCTTTGTTCAACATCTACACTACATGATATAGCACCCTTCCCAAACTCGCTTCAAATTTGAATGGTAAGAACCGGCTTCGCGCACACCGATCCTCTCCTTCGATGGATGACTTCTCTGTAGGGGCCTAAGTACAACCAACGCATTCCCAAATGAACAACCTACACAGCTTCCTTACTATGCATGCAGTTGATTAGTAGTACGAGATTAGATTAGATTAGATTAGATTAGATTAGATTAGATTTCTATAATATGATTGATCATGCAGCTTGAACACTCAACTGAGCATTGAAATGCATGGAAGCACTGTACAGCTGATTCATCCTTGTTGGGACTCGACTCATCAGCAGTGCACATCGACCGAGCCCCCACGGGCACTCCAACAACCGGTGAACCATTGTGAATCGAACAACTTAACAACACCAGGCTATCCGGGATGGCTCTCAACACTTTGTTCAACATCTACACTACATGATATAGCACCCTTCCCAAACTCGCTTCAAATTTCAATGGTAAGAACCAGCTTCGCGCACACCGATCCACTCCTATGATGGATGAATTCTCTGTAGGGGCCTAAGTACAACCAACGCATTCCCAAATGAACAACCTACACAGCTTCCTTACAATGCATGCAATTGATTAGTAGTACGAGATTATATTAGATTAGATTAGATTAGATTCGTATAATATGATTGATCATGCAGCTTGAGCGCTCAACTGAGCATTGAAATCCATGGAAGCACTGTACAGCTGATTCATCCTCCAAGGGACCAGACTCATCAGCAGTGCACATCGACCGAGCCCACACGCGCACTCCAACAACCGGTGAACCATTGTGAATCGAACAACCTAACAACACAAGGCTATCCGGGATGGCTCTCAACGCTTTGTTCAACATCTACACTACATGATATAGCACCCTTCCCAAACTCGCTTCAAATTCGAATGGTGAGAACCAGCTTCGCGCAAACCGATCGACTCTTTCGATGGATGACTTCTCTGTAGGGGCCGAAGTACAACCAACGCATTCCCAAATGAAAAACCTACACAGCTTTCTTACTATGCATGCAATTGATTAGTAGTAGGAGATTAGATTAGATTAGATTAGATTAGATTAGATTTGTATAATATGATTGATCATGCAGCTTGAACGCTCAGCTGAGCATTGAACTCCATGGAAGCACTGTACAGCTGATTCATCCTTGTTGGGACTCGACTCATCAGCAGTGCACATCGACCGAGCCCACACGCGCACTCCAACAACCGGTGAACCATTGTGAATCGAACAACTTAACAACACAAGGCTATCCGCGATGGCTCTCAACGCTTTGTTCAACATCTACACTACATGATATAGCACCCTTCCCAAACTCGCTTCAAATTTCAATGGTAAGAACCAGCTTCGCGCACACCGATCCACTCCTATGATGGATGACTTCTCTGTAGGGGCCTGAATACAACCAACGCATTCACAAATGAACAACCTACACAGCTTCCTTACTATGCATGCAATTGATTAGTAGTACGAGATTAGATTAGATTAGATTAGATTAGATTTGTATAAAATGATTGATCATGCAGCTTGAACGCTCAACTGAGCATCGAAATGCATGGAAGCACTGTACAGCTGATTCATCCTCCAAGGGACCCGACTCATCAGCAGTGCACATCGACCGAGCCCACACGCGCACTCCAACAACCGGTGAACCATTGTGAATCGAACAACTTAACAACACAAGGCTATCCGGGATGGCTCTCAACGCTTTGTTCAACATCTACACTACATGATATAGCACCCTTCCCAAACTCGCTTCAAATTCGAATGGTAAGAACCAGCTTCGCGCACACCGATCCACTCCTATGATGGATGACTTCTCTGTAGGGGCCTAGGTACAACCAACGCATTCCCAAATGAACAACCTACACAGCTTTCTTACTATGCATGCAATTGATTAGTAGTAGGAGATTAGATTAGATTAGAATAGATTAGATTAGATTTGTATAATATGATTGATCATGCAGCTTGAACGCTCAACTGAGCATTGAAATGCATGGAAGCACTGTACAGCTGATTCATCCTTGTTGGGACTCGACTCATCAGCAGTGCACATCGACCGAGCCCACACGCGCACTCCAACAACCGGTGAACCATTGTGAATCGAACAACTTAACAACACAAGGCTATCCGGGATGGCTCTCAACGCTTTGTTCAACATCTACACTACATGATATAGCACCCTTCCCAAACTCGCTTCAATTTTGAATGGTAAGAACCGGCTACGCGCACACCGATCCTCTCCTATGATGGATGACTTCTCTGTACGGGCCTAAGTACAACCAACGCATTCCCGAATGAACAACCTACACAGCTTTCTTACTATGCATGCAATTGATTAGTAGTAGGAGATTAGATTAGATTAGATTAGATTAGATTAGATTAGATTTGTATAATATGATTGATCATGCAGCTTGAACGCTCAACTGAGCATTGAAATGCATGGAAGCACTTTACAGCTGATTCATCCTTTTAAGGACTGGACTAACCTGCAGTTCACATCGACCGAGCCCACACGGGCACTCCAACAACCGGTGAACCATTGTGAATCGAACAACTTAACAACACAAGGCTATCCGGGATGGCTCTCAACGCTTTGTTCAACATCTACACTACATGATATAGCACCCTTCCCAAACTCGCTTCAAATTTCAATGGTAAAAACCAGCTTCGCGCACACCGATCGACTCCTTTGATGGATGACTTCTCTGTAGGGACCTAAGTACAACAAACGCATTCCCAAATGAACAACCTACACAGCTTCCAAACCATGCATGCAATTGATTAGTAGTACGGGATTAGATTAGATTAGATTAGATTAGATTAGATTCGTAAAATATGATTGATCATGCAGCTTGAACGCTCAACTGAGCATTGAAATGCATGGAAGCACTGTACAGCTGTTTCATCCTCTAAGGGACTCGACTCATCAGCAGTGCACATCGACCGAGCCCACACGCGCACTCCAACAACCGGTGAACCATTGTGAATCGAACAACTTAACAACACAAGGCTATCCGGGATGGCTCTCAACGCTTTGTTCAACATCTACACTACATGATATAGCACTCTTCCCAAACTCGCTTCAAATTTGAATGGTAAGAACCAGCTTCGCGCAAACCGATCCACTCCTATGATGGATGACTTCTCTGTACGGGCCTAAGTACAACCAACGCATTCCCAAATGAACAACCTACACAGCTTCCTTACTATGCATGCAATTGATTAGTAGTACGAGATTAGATTAGATTAGATTAGATTAGATTTGTATAATATGATTGATCATGCAGCTTGAGCGCTCAACTGAGCATTGAAATGCATGGAAGTACTGTACAGCTGATTCATCCTCCAAGGGACTCGACTCATCAGCAGTGCACATCGACCGAGCCCACACGCGCACTCCAACAACCGGTGAACCATTGTGAATCGAACAACTTAACAACACAAGGCTATCCGGGATGGCTCTCAACGCTTTGTTCAACATCTACACTACATGATATAGCACCCTTCCCAAACTCGCTTCAAATTTGAATGGTAAGAACCAGCTTCGCGCACACCGATCGACTCCTTTGATGGATGAATTCTCTGTAGGGGCCTAAGTACAACCAACGCATTCCCAAATGAACAACCTACACAGCTTCCTTACTATGCATGCAATTGATTAGTTGTACGAGATTAGATTAGATTAGATTAGATTAGATTTGTATGATATGATTGATCATGCAGCTTGAACGCTCAACTGAGCATTGAAATGCATGGAAGCACTGTACAGCTGATTCATCCTTTTATAGACTGGACTCTCCTGCAGTGCACATCGACCGAGCCCCCACGGGCATTCCAACAACCGTTGAACCATTGTGAATCGAACAACTTAACAACACAAGGCTATCCGCGATGCCTCGCAAAGCTTTGTTCAACATCTACACTACATGATATAGCACCCTTCCCAAACTCGCTTCAAATTTGAATGGTAAGAACCAGCTTCGCGCACACCGATCCACTCCTATGATGGATGACTTCTCTGTAGAGGCCTAAGTACAACCAACGCATTCCCAAATGAACAACCTACACAGCTTCCTTACTATGCATGCAATTGATTAGTTGTACGAGATTAGATTAGATTAGATTAGATTAGATTCGTATAATATGATTGATCATGCAGCTTGAACACTCAACTGAGCATTGAAATCCATGGAAGCACTGTACAGCTGATTCATCCTCTAAGGGACTCGACTCATCAGCAGTGCACATCGGCCGAGTCCACACGCGCACTCCAACAACCGGTGAACCATTGTGAATAGAACAACTTAACAACACAAGGCTATCCGGGATGGCTCTCAACGCTTTGTTCAACATCTACACTACATGATATAGCACCCTTCCCAAACTCGCTTCAAATTTGAATGGTAAGAACCAGCTTCGCGCACACCGATCCACTCCTATGATGGATGAATTCTCTGTAGGGGCCTAAGTACAACCAACGCATTCACAAATGAACAACATACACAGCTTCCTTAATATGCATGCAAATGATTAGTAGTACGAGATAAGATTAGATTAGATTAGATTAGATTTGTATAATATGATTGATCATGCAGCTTGAACGGTCAACTGATCATTGAAATCCATGGAAGCACTGTACAGCTGATTCATCTTTTAAGCACTGGACTCACCTGCAGTGCACATCGAACGAGCAACCACGGGCACTGCAACAACCGGTGAACCATTGTGAATCGAACAACTTAACAACACAAGGCTATCCGGGATGGCTCTCAACGCTTTGTTCAACATCTACACTACATGATATAGCACTCTTCCCAAACTCGCTTCAAATTTGAATGGTAAGAACCAGCTTCGCGCACACCGATCCACTCCTATGATGGATGACTTCTCTGTAGGGGCCTAAGTACAACCAACGCATTCCCAAATGAACAACCTACACAGCTTCCAAACCATGCATGCAATTGATTAGTAGTACGGGATTAGATTAGATTAGATTAGATTAGATTAGATTTGCATAATATGATTGATCATGCAGCTTGAACGCTCAACTGAGCATTGAAATGCATGGAAGCACTGTACAGCTGATTCATACTTTTAAGGACTGGACTCACCTGCATTGCATATCGACCGAGCAACCACGGGCATTCCAACAACCGCTGAACCATTGTGAATCGAACAACTTAACAACACAAGCCTATCCGCGAAGGCTCTCAACGCTTTGTTCAACACCTACACTACATGATATAGCACCCTTCCCAAACTCGCTTCAAATTCGAATGGTAAGAACCAGCTTCGCGCACACCGATCCACTCCTATGATGGATGAATTCTCTGTAGGGGCCTAAGTACAACCAACGCATTCCCAAATGAACAACCTACACAGCTTCCTCACTATGCATGCAATTGATTAGTAGTACGAGATTAGATTAAATTAGATTAGATTAGATTAGATTTCTATAATATGATTGATCATGCAGCTTGAACGGTCAACTGAGCATTGAAATCCATGGAAGCACTGTACAGCTGAATCATCCTTGTTGGGACTCGACTCATCAGCAGTGCACATCGGCCGAGTCAACACGCGCACTCCAACAACCGGTGAACCATTGTGAATCGAACAACTTAACAACACAAGGCTATCCGGGATGGCTCTCAACGCTTTGTTCAACATCTACACTACATGATATAGCACTCTTCCCAAACTCGCTTCAAATTTGAATGGTAAGAACCAGCTTCGCGCACACCGATCCACTCCTATGATGGATGACTTCTCTGTAGGGGCCTAAGTACAACCAACGCATTCCCAAATGAACAACCTACACAGCTTCCTTACTATGCATGCAATTGATTAGTAGTACGAGATTAGATTAGATTAGATTAGATTAGAATAGATTTGTATAATATGATTGATCATGCAGCTTGAACGCTCAACTGAGCATTGAAATGCATGGAAGCACTGTGCAGCTGATTCATCCTTGTTAGACTCGGCTCATCAGCAGTGCACGTCGACCGAGCAACCACGGGCACTCCAACAACCGGTGAACCATTGTGAATCGAACAACTTAACAACACAAGGCTATCCGGGATGGCTATCAACGCTTTGTTCAACATCTACACTACATGATATAGCACCCTTCCCAAACTCGCTTCAAATTTGAATGGTAAGAACCAGCTTCGCGCACACCGATCCACTCCTATGATGGATGACTTCTCTGTACGGGCCGAAGTACAACCAACGCATTCCCAAATGAACAACCTACACAGCTTTCTTAATATGCATGCAAATGATTAGTAGTACGAGATAAGATTAGATTAGATTAGATTAGATTTGTATAATATGATTGATCATGCAGCTTGAACGGTCAACTGATCATTGAAATCCATGGAAGCACTGTACAGCTGATTCATCTTTTAAGCACTGGACTCACCTGCAGTGCACATCGAACGAGCAACCACGGGCACTGCAACAACCGGTGAACCATTGTGAATCGAACAACTTAACAACACAAGGCTATCCGGGATGGCTCTCAACGCTTTGTTCAACATCTACACTACATGATATAGCACTCTTCCCAAACTCGCTTCAAATTTGAATGGTAAGAACCAGCTTCGCGCACACCGATCCACTCCTATGATGGATGACTTCTCTGTAGGGGCCTAAGTACAACCAACGCATTCCCAAATGAACAACCTACACAGCTTCCAAACCATGCATGCAATTGATTAGTAGTACGGGATTAGATTAGATTAGATTAGATTAGATTAGATTTGCATAATATGATTGATCATGCAGCTTGAACGCTCAACTGAGCATTGAAATGCATGGAAGCACTGTACAGCTGATTCATACTTTTAAGGACTGGACTCACCTGCATTGCATATCGACCGAGCAACCACGGGCATTCCAACAACCGCTGAACCATTGTGAATCGAACAACTTAACAACACAAGCCTATCCGCGAAGGCTCTCAACGCTTTGTTCAACACCTACACTACATGATATAGCACCCTTCCCAAACTCGCTTCAAATTCGAATGGTAAGAACCAGCTTCGCGCACACCGATCCACTCCTATGATGGATGAATTCTCTGTAGGGGCCTAAGTACAACCAACGCATTCCCAAATGAACAACCTACACAGCTTCCTCACTATGCATGCAATTGATTAGTAGTACGAGATTAGATTAAATTAGATTAGATTAGATTAGATTTCTATAATATGATTGATCATGCAGCTTGAACGGTCAACTGAGCATTGAAATCCATGGAAGCACTGTACAGCTGAATCATCCTTGTTGGGACTCGACTCATCAGCAGTGCACATCGGCCGAGTCAACACGCGCACTCCAACAACCGGTGAACCATTGTGAATCGAACAACTTAACAACACAAGGCTATCCGGGATGGCTCTCAACGCTTTGTTCAACATCTACACTACATGATATAGCACTCTTCCCAAACTCGCTTCAAATTTGAATGGTAAGAACCAGCTTCGCGCACACCGATCCACTCCTATGATGGATGACTTCTCTGTAGGGGCCTAAGTACAACCAACGCATTCCCAAATGAACAACCTACACAGCTTCCTTACTATGCATGCAATTGATTAGTAGTACGAGATTAGATTAGATTAGATTAGATTAGAATAGATTTGTATAATATGATTGATCATGCAGCTTGAACGCTCAACTGAGCATTGAAATGCATGGAAGCACTGTACAGCTGATTCATCCTTGTTAGACTCGGCTCATCAGCAGTGCACGTCGACCGAGCAACCACGGGCACTCCAACAACCGGTGAACCATTGTGAATCGAACAACTTAACAACACAAGGCTATCCGGGATGGCTATCAACGCTTTGTTCAACATCTACACTACATGATATAGCACCCTTCCTAAAGTCGCTTCAAATTTGAATGGTAAGAACCAGCTTCGCGCACACCGATCCACTCCTACAATGGATGACTTATCTGTAAGGGCCTAAGTACAACCAACGCATTCCCAAATGAACAACCTACACAGCTTCCTTACTATGCATGCAATTGATAAGTAGTACGAGATTAGATTAGATTAGATTAGATTAGATTAGATTTGCATAATATGATTGATCATGCAGCTTGAACGCTCAACTGAGCATTGAAATGCATGGAAGCACTGTACAGCTGATTCATACTTTTAAGGACTGGACTCACCTGCATTGCATATCGACCGAGCAACCACGGGCATTCCAACAACCGCTGAACCATTGTGAATCGAACAACTTAACAACACAAGCCTATCCGCGAAGGCTCTCAACGCTTTGTTCAACACCTACACTACATGATATAGCACCCTTCCCAAACTCGCTTCAAATTCGAATGGTAAGAACCAGCTTCGCGCACACCGATCCACTCCTATGATGGATGAATTCTCTGTAGGGGCCTAAGTACAACCAACGCATTCCCAAATGAACAACCTACACAGCTTCCTCACTATGCATGCAATTGATTAGTAGTACGAGATTAGATTAAATTAGATTAGATTAGATTAGATTTCTATAATATGATTGATCATGCAGCTTGAACGGTCAACTGAGCATTGAAATCCATGGAAGCACTGTACAGCTGATTCATCCTTGTTGGGACTCGACTGATCAGCAGTGCACATCGACCGAGCCCCCACGGGCACTCCAACAACCGGTGAACCATTGTGAATCGAACAACTTAACAACACAAGGCTATCCGGGATGGCTCTCAACGCTTTGTTCAACATCTACACTACATGATATAGCACTCTTCCCAAACTCGCTTCAAATTTGAATGGTAAGAACCAGCTTCGCGCACACCGATCCACTCCTATGATGGATGACTTCTCTGTACGGGCCGAAGTACAACCAACGCATTCCCAAATGAACAACCTACACAGCTTCCTTACTATGCATGCAATTGATTAGTAGTACGAGATTAGATTAGATTAGATTAGATTAGAATAGATTTGTATAATATGATTGATCATGCAGCTTGAACGCTCAACTGAGCATTGAAATGCATGGAAGCACTGTGCAGCTGATTCATCCTTGTTAGACTCGGCTCATCAGCAGTGCACGTCGACCGAGCAACCACGGGCACTCCAACAACCGGTGAACCATTGTGAATCGAACAACTTAACAACACAAGGCTATCCGGGATGGCTATCAACGCTTTGTTCAACATCTACACTACATGATATAGCACCCTTCCTAAACTCGCTTCAAATTTGAATGGTAAGAACCAGCTTCGCGCACACCGATCCACTCCTACAATGGATGACATATCTGTAGGGGCCTAAGTACAACCAACGCATTCCCAAATGAACAACCTACACAGCTTCCTTACTATGCATGCAATTGATAAGTAGTACGAGATTAGATTAGATTAGATTAGATTAGATTAGATTTGTATAGTATGATTGATCATGCAGCTTGAACGCTCAACTGAGCATTGAAATGCATGGAAGCACTGTACAGCTGATTCATCCTTGTTGGGACTCGACTCATCAGCAGTGCAAATCGACCGAGCAACCACGGGCACTCCAACAACCGGTGAACCATTGTGAATCGAACAACTTAACAACACAAGGCTATCCGGGATGGCTCCCAACGCTTTGTTCAACATCTACACTACATGATATAGCACCCTTCCCAAACTCGCTTTCAATGGTAAGAACCAGCTTCGCGCACATTGATCCACTCCTATGATGGATGAATTCTCTGTAGGGGCCGAAGTACAACCAACGCATTCCCAAATGAACAACCTACACAGCTTCCTTACTATGCATGCAATTGATTAGTAGTACGAGATTAGATTAGATTAGATAAGTTTAGATTTGTATAATATGATTGATCATGCAGCTTGAACGCTCAACTGAGCATTGAAAGGCATGGAAGCACTGTACAGCTGTTTCATCCTCTAAGGGACTCGACTCATCAGCAGTGCACATCGACCGAGCCCACACGCGCACTCCAACAACCGGTGAACCATTGTGAATCGAACAACTTAACAACACAAGGCTATCCGCGATGGCTTTCAACGCTTTGTTCAACATCTACACTACATGATATAGCACCCTTCCCAAACTCGCTTCAAATTTGAATGGTAAGAACCAGCTTCGCGCACACCGATCCACTCCTATGATGGATGACTTCTCTGTACGGGCCGAAGTACAACCAACGCATTCCCAAATGAACAACCTACACAGCTTCCTTACTATGCATGCAATTGATTAGTACTACCAGTTTAGATTAGATTAGATTAGATTTGTATAATATGATTGATCATGCAGCTTGAACGCTCAACTGAGCATTGAAATGCATGGAAGCACTGTACAGCTGATTCATCCTCTAAGGGACTCGACTGATCAGCAGTGCACATCGACCGAGCAACCACGGGCACTCCAACAACCGGTGAACCATTGTGAATCGAACAACTTAACAACACAAGGCTATCCGGGATGGCTCGCAACGCTTTGTTCAACATCTACACTACATGATATAGCACCCTTCCCAAACTCGCTTCAAATTTGAATGGTAAGAACCAGCTTCGCGCACACCGAACACTCCTATGATGGATGACTTCTCTGTAGGGGCCTAAGTACAACCAACGCATTCTCGAATGAACAACCTACACAGCTTCCTTACAATGCATGCAATTGATTAGTAGTACGAGATAAGATTAGATTAGATCAGATTAGATTTGTATTATATGATTGATCATGCAGCTTGAACGCTCAACTGAGCATTGAAATGCATGGAAGCACTGTACAGCTGATTCATCCTTGTTGGGACTCGACTCATCAGCAGTGCACATCGACCGAGCCCACACGCGCACTCCAACAACCGGTGAACCATTGTGAATCGAACAACTTAACAACACAAGGCTATCCGCGATGGCTCTCAACGCTTTGTTCAACATCTACATTACATCATATAGCACTCTTCCCAAACTCGCTTCAAATTTGAATGGTAAGAACCAGCTTCGCGCACACCGATCCACTCCTATGATGGATGACTTCTCTGTACGGGCCTAAGTACAACCAACGCATTCCCAAATGAACAACCTAAACAGCTTCCTTACTATGCATGCAATTGATTAATACTACCAGTTGAGATTAGATTAGATTAGATTAGATTTGTATAATATGATTGATCATGCAGCTTGAACGCTCAACTGAGCATTGAAATTCATGGAAGCACTGTACAGCTGATTCATCCTCCAAGGGACTCGACTCATCAGCAGTGCACATCGACCGAGCCCCCACGGGCACTCCAACAACCGGTGAACCATTGTGAATCGAACAACTTAACAACACATAGCTATCCGGAATTGCACACAACGCTTTGTTCAACATCTACACTACATCATATAGCACCCTTCCCAAACTCGCTTCAAATTTGAATGGTAAGAACCAGCTTCGCGCACACCGATCCACTCCTATGATGGATGTCTCATCTTAAGGGGCCTAAGTACAACCAACACATTCCCAAATGAACAACCTACACAGCTTCATTACTATGCATGCAATTTATTAGTAGTTCGAGATTAGATTAGATTGGATTAAATTAGATTAGTTTAGATTAGATTAGATTTGTATAATTTGATTGATCATGCAGCTTGAACGCTCAACTGAGCATTGAAATGCATGGAAGCACTGTAGAGCTGATTCATCCTTGTTGGGACTCGACTCATTAGCAGTGCACATCGGCCGAGTCAACACGCGCACTCCAACGACCAGTGAACCATTGTGAATCGAACAACTTAACAACACAAGGCTATCCGGGATGGCTCTCAACGCTTTGGTCAACATCTACACAACGTGATATAGCACCCTTCCCAAACTCGCTTCAAATTTGAATGGTAAGAACCAGCTTCGCGCACACCGGTCCACTCCTATGATGGATGACTTCTCTGTAGGGGCCTAAGTACAACCAACGCATTCCCAAATGAACAACCTACACAGCTTCCTTACTATGCATGCAATTGATTAGTAGCACGAGATTAGATTAGATTAGATTAGATTAGATTAGATTTGTATAATATGATTGATCATGCAGCTTGAACGCTCAACTGAGCATTGAAATGCATGGAAGCACTGTACAGCTGATTCATCCTTTTAGGGACTGGACTCATCAGCAGTGCACATCTACCGAGCCCACACGCGCACTCCAACAACCGGTGAACCATTGTGAATCGAACAACTTACCAACACAAGGCTATCCGGGATGGCTCTCAAGGCTTTGTTCAACATCTACGCAACGTGATACAGCACCCTTCCCAAACTCGCTTCCAATGGTAAGAACCAGCTTCGCGCACACCGATCCACTCCTATGATGGATGACTTCTCTGTAGGGGCCTAAGTACAACCAAGGCATTCCCAAATGAAAACCTACACAGCTTCCTTACTATGCATGCAATTGATTAGTAGTACGAGATTAGATTAGATTAGATTAGATTAGCTTAGATTAGATTAGATTAGATTTGTATAATATGATTGATCATGCAGCTTGAACGCTCAACTGAGCATTGAAATGCATGGAAGCACTGTACAGCTGATTCATCCTCTAAGGGACTCGACTCATCAGCAGTGCACATCGACCGAGCCCCCACGGGCACTCCAACAACCGGTGAACCATTGTGAATCGAACAACTTAACAACACAAGGCTATCCGGGATGGCTCTCATGCATTGTTCAACATCTACACTACATCATATAGCACCGTTCTCAAACTGTCTTCAAATTTGAATGGTAAGAACCAGCTTCGCGCACACCGATCCACTCCTATGATGGATGACTTCTCTGTACGGGCCGAAGTACAACCAACGCATTTCCAAATGAACAACCTACACAGCTTCCTTACTATGCATGCAATTGATTAGTAGTACGAGATTAGATTAGATTAGATTAGATTAGATTAGATTAGATTAGATTAGATTAGATTAGATTTGTATAATATGATTGATCATGCAGCTTGAACGCTCAACTGAGCATTGAAATGCATGGAAGCACTGTACAGCTGATTCATCCTTGTTGGGACTCGACTCATCAGCAGTGCACATCGACCGAGCCCCCACGGGCACTCCAACAACCGGTGAACCATTGTGAATCGAACAACTTAACAACACAAGGCTATCCGGGATGGCTCGCAACGCTTTGTTCAACATCTACACTACATGATATAGCACCCTTCCCAAACTCGCTTCAAATTTGAATGGTAAGAACCAGCTTCGCTCACACCGATCTACTCCTATGATGGATGACTTCTCTGTACGGGCCGAAGTACAACCAACGCATTCCCAAATGAACAACCTACACAGCTTCCTTACTATGCATGCAGTTTATTATTAGTAGGAGATTAGATTAGATAAGATTAGATTAGATTTGTATAATATGATTGATCATGCAGCTTGAACGCTCAACTGAGCATTGAACTCCATGGAAGCACTCACTGTACAGCTGATTCATCCTCCAAGGGACTCGACTCATCAGCAGTGCACATCGACCGAGCCCACACGCGCACTCCAACAACCGGTGAACCATTGTGAATCGAACAACTTAACAACACAAGGCTATCCGCGATGGCTCTCAACGCTTTGTTCAACATCTACACTACATGATATAGCACCCTTCCCAAACTCGCTTCAAATTTGAATGGTAAGAACCAGCTTCGCGCACACCGATCCACTCCTATGATGGATGACTTCTCTGTAGGGGCCGAAGTACAACCAACGCATTCCCAAATGAACAACCTACACAGCTTCCTTACTATGCATGCAATTGATTAGTAGTACGAGATTAGATTAGATTAGATTAGATTAGATTAGATTTGTATAATATGATTGATCATGCAGCTTGAACGCTCAACTGAGCATTGAAATGCATGGAAGCACTGTAGAGCTGATTCATCCTCTAAGGGACTCGACTCATTAGCAGTGCACATCGGCCGAGCCCACACGCGCACTCCAACAACCGGTGAACCATTGTGAATCGAACAACTTAACAACACAAGGCTATCCGGGATGGCTCTCAACGCTTTGTTCAACATCTACACTACATGATATAGCACCCTTCCCAAACTCGCTTCAAATTAGAATGGTAAGAACCAGCTTCGCGCACACCGATCGACTCCTATGATGGATGACTTCTCTGTACGGGCCGAAGTACAATCAACGCATTCCCAATTGAACAACCTACACAGCTTCCTTACTATGCATGCAATTGATTAGTAGTACGAGATTAGATTAGATTAGATAAGTTTAGATTTGTATAATATGATTGATCATGCAGCTTGAACGCTCAACTGAGCATTGAAAGGCATGGAAGCACTGTACAGCTGATTCATCCTTGTTGGGACTCGACTCATCAGCAGTGCACATCGACCGAGCCCACACGCGCACTCCAACAACCGGTGAACCATTGTGAATCGAACAACTTAACAACACAAGGCTATCCGGGATGGCTCTCAACGCTTTGTTCAACATCTACACTACATGATATAGCACCCTTCCCAAACTCGCTTCAAAGTTGAATGGTAAGAACCAGCTTCGCGCACACCGATCCACTCCTATGATGGATGTCTCATCTTAAGGGGCCTAAGTACAACCAACGCATTCCCAAATGAACAACCTACACAGCTTCATTACTATGCATGCAATTGATTAGTAGTACGAGATTGGATTAGATTAGATTAGATTATAATAGATTAGATTAGATTTGTATAATATGATTGATCATGCAGCTTGAACGCTCAACTGAGCATTGAAATGCATGGAAGCACTGTACAGCTGATTCATCCTTGTTGGGACTCGACTCATCAGCAGTGCACATCGACCGAGCAACCACGGGCACTCCAACAACCGGTGAACCATTGTGAATCGAACAACTTAACAACACAAGGCTATCCGGGATGGCTCTCAACGCTTTGTTCAACATCTACACTACATGATATAGCACCCTTCCCAAACTCGCTTCAAATTTGAATGGTAAGAACCAGCTTCGCGCACACCGATCCACTCCTATGATGGATGACGTCTCTGTACGGGCCGAAGTACAACCAACGCATTCCCAAATGAACAACCTACACAGCTTCCTTACTATGCATGCAATTGATTAGTAGTACGAGATTAGATTAGATTAGATTAGATTTGTATAATATGATTGATCATGCAGCTTGAACGCTCAACTGAGCATTGAAATGCATGGAAGCACTGTACAGCTGTTTCATCCTCTAAGGGACTCGACTCATCAGCAGTGCACATCGACCGAGCAACCACGGGCACTACAACAACCGGTGAACAATTGTGAATCGAACAACGTAACAACACAAGGCTATCCGCGATGGCTCTCAACGCTTTGTTCAACTTCTACACTACATGATATAGCACCCTTCCTAAACTCGCTTCAAATTTGAATGGTAAGAACCAGCTTCGCGCACACCGAACCACTCCTATGATGGATGACTTCTCTGTACGGGCCTAAGTACAACCAATGCATTCCCAAATGATAAACCTACACAGCTTCCAAACCATGCATGCAATTGATTAGTAGAACGAGATTAGATTAGATTAGATTAGATTTGTATAATATGATTGATCATGCAGCTTGAACGCTCACGTGAGCATTGAAATGCATGGAAGCACTGTACAGCTGATTCATCCTCCAAGGGACTCGACTCATCAGCAGTGCACATCGACCGAGCCCACACGGGCATTCCAACAACCGGTGAACCATTGTGAATCGAACAACTTAACAACACATAGCTATCCGGGATTGCTCTCAACGCTTTGTTCAACATCTACACTACATGATATAGCACTCTTCCCAAACTCGCTTCAAATTCGAATTGTAAGAACCAGCTTCGCGCACACCGATCCACTCCTATGATGGATGAATTCTCTGTAGGGGCCTAAGTACAACCAACGCATTCCCAAATGAACAACCTACACAGCTTCCTTACTATGCATGCAATTGATTAGTAGTACGAGATTAGATTAGATTAGATTAGATTAGAATAGATTTGTATAATATGATTGATCATGCAGCTTGAACGCTCAACTGAGCATTGAAATGCATGGAAGCACTGTAGAGCTGATTCATCCTCTAAGGGACTCGACTCATTAGCAGTGCACATCGGCCGAGCCCACACGCGCACTCCAACAACCGGTGAACCATTGTGAATCGAACAACTTAACAACACAAGGCTATCCGGGATGGCTCTCAACGCTTTGTTCAACATCTACACTACATGATATAGCACCCTTCCCAAACTCGCTTTCAATGGTAAGAGCCAGCTTCGCGCACACCGATCCACTCCTATGATGGATGACTTCTCTGTACGGGCCGAAGTACAACCAACGCATTCCCAAATGAACAACCTACACAGCTTCCTTACTATGCATGCAATTGATTAGTAGTACGAGATTAGATTAGATTAGATTAGATTAGATTAGATTAGATTAGATTAGATTTGTATAATATGAATGATCATGCAGCTTGAACGCTCAACTGAGCATTGAAATGCATGGAAGCACTGTACAGCTGATTCATCCTCCAAGGGACTCGACTAATCAGCAGTGCACATCGACCGAGCCCACACGGGCACTCCAGCAACCGGTGAACCATTGTGAGTCGAACAACTTTACAACACAAGGCCATCCGGGATGGCTCTCAACGCTTTGTTCAACATCTACACTACATGATATAGCACCCTTTCCAAACTCGCTTTCAATGGTAAGAACCAGCTTCGCGCATACCGATCAACTCCTATGATGGATGACTTCTCTGTAGGGGTATAATGACAACCAACGCATTTCCAAATGAACAACCTACACAGCTTCCTTACTATGCATGCAATTGATTAGTAGTACGAGATTAGATTAGATTAGATTAGATTAGATTAGATGTGTATAATATGATTGATCATGCAGCTTGAACGCTCACGTGAGTATTGAAATGCATGGAAGCACTGTACAGCTGATTCATCCTCCAAGGGACTCGACTCATCAGCAGTGCACATCGACCGAGCCCCCACGGGCTCTCCAACAACCGGTGAACCATTGTGAATCGAACAACGTAACAACACAAGGCTATCCGCGATGGCTCTCAACGCTTTGTTCAACATCTACACTACATGATATAGCACCCTTCCCGAACTCGCTTCAAATTTGAATGGTAAGATCCAGCTTCGCGCACACCGATCGACCTCTATGATGGATGACTTCTCTGTACGGGCCGAAGTACAACCAACGCATTCCCAAATGAACAACCTACACAGCTTCCTTACTATGCATGCAATTGATTAGTAGTACGAGATTAGATTCTATTAAATTAGATTAGATTTGTATAATATGATTGATCATGCAGCTTGAACGCTCAACTGAGCATTGAAATCCATGGAAGCACTGTACAGCTGTTTCATCCTCTAAGGGACTCGACTCATCAGCAGTTCAAATCGACCGAGCCCCCACGGGCACTCCAACAACCGGTGAACCATTGTGAATCGAACAACTTAACAACACAAGGCTATCCGCGATGGCTTTCAACGCTTTGTTCCACAACTTCACAAAGAGGATATAGCACACTTCCCAAACTCGCTTTGAGTGGTTAGTACCAACATCGCGCACACCGATCGACTCCTATGATGGATGACTTCTCTGTACGGGCCGAAGTACAACCAACGCATTCCCAAATGAACAACCTACACAGCTTCCTTACTATGCATGCAATTGATTAGTAGTACGAGATTAGATTAGATTAGATTAGATTAGATTAGATTAGATTAGATTAGATTTGTATAATATGATTGATCATGCAGCTTGAACGCTCAACTGAGCATTGAAATTCATGGAAGCACTGTACAGCTGATTCATCCTTGTTGGGACTCGACTCATCAGCAGTGCACATCGACCGAGCCCCCACGGGCACTCCAACAACCGGTGAACCATTGTGAATCGAACAACTTAACAACACAAGGCTATCCGGGATGGCTCTCAACGCTTTGTTCAACATCTACACTACATGATATAGCACCCTTCCCAAACTCGCTTTCAATGGTAAGAACCAGCTTCGCGCACACCGATCCACTCCTATGATGGATGACTTCTCTGTACGGGCCGAAGTACAACCAACGCATTCCCAAATGAACAACCTACACAGCTTCCTTACTATGCATGCAATTGATTAGTAGTACGAGATCAGATTAGATTAGAATAGATTTGTATAATATGATTGATCATGCAGCTTGAACGCTCAACTGAGCATTGAAATGCATGGAAGCACTGTACAGCTGATTCATCCTTGTTGGGACTCGACTCATCAGCAGTGCACAAATATGGTGCCCACACGGGCACTCCAACAACCGGTGAACCATTGTGAATCGAACAACTTAACAACACAAGGCTATCCGCGATGGCTCTCAACGCTTTGTTCAACATCTACACTACATGATATAGCACCCTTCCCAAACTCGCTTTCAATGGTAAGAACCAGCTTCGCGCACACCGATCCACTCCTATGATGGATGACTTCTCTGTACGGGCCGAAGTACAACCAACGCATTCCCAAATGAACAACCTACACAGCTTCCTTACTATGCATGCAATTGATTAGTTGTACGAGATTAGATTAGATTAGATTAGATTAGATTTGTATAATATGATTGATCATGCAGCTTGAACGCTCAACTGAGCATTGAAATCCATGGAAGCACTGTACAGCTGATTCATCCTTGTTGGGACTCGACTCATCAGCAGTGCACATCGACAGAGCCCACACGGGCACTCCAACAACCGGTGAACCATTGTGAATCGAACAACTTAACAACACAAGGCTATCCGCGATGGCTCTCAACGCTTTGTTCAACATCTACATTACATGATATAGCACCCTTCCCAAACTCGCTCCAAATTTGAATGGTAAGAACCAGCTTCGCGCACACCGATCCACTCCTATGATGGATGACTCATTTTTAGGGGCCTAAGTACAACCAACTCATTCCCAAATGAACAACCTACACAGCTTCCATACTATGCATGAAATTGAATAGTACTACCAGGTTAGATTAGATTAGATTAGATTTGTATAATATGATTGATCATGCAGCTTGAACGCTCAACTGAGCATTGAAATGCATGGAAGCACTGTACAGCTGATTCATCCTTGTTGGGACTCGACTCATCAGCGGTGCACATCGACAGAGCCCACACGGGCACTCCAACAACCGGTGAACCATTGTGAATCGAACAACTTAACAACACAAGGCTATCCGCGATGGCTCTCAACGCTTTGTTCAACATCTACACTACATGATATAGCACCCTTCCCAAACTCGCTCCAAATTTGAATGGTAAGAACCAGCTTCGCGCACACCGATCCACTCCTATGATGGATGACACATTTTTAGGGGCCTAAGTACAACCAACGCATTCCCAAATGAACAACCTACACAGCTTCCATACTATGCATGAAATTGAATAGTACTACCAGGTTAGATTAGATTAGATTAGATTTGTATAATATGATTGATCATGCAGCTTGAACGCTCAACTGAGCATTGAAATTCATGGAAGCACTGTACAGCTGATTCATCCTTGTTGGGACTCGACTCATCAGCAGTGCACATCGACCGAGCCCCCACGGGCACTCCAACAACCGGTGAACCATTGTGAATCGAACAACTTAACAACACAAGGCTATCCGGGATGGCTCTCAACGCTTTGTTCAACATCTACACTACATGATATAGCACCCTTCCCAAACTCGCTTTCAATGGTAAGAACCAGCTTCGCGCACACCGATCCACTCCTATGATGGATGACTTCTCTGTACGGGCCGAAGTACAACCAACGCATTCCCAAATGAACAACCTACACAGCTTCCTTACTATGCATGCAATTGATTAGTAGTACGAGATTAGATTAGATTAGATTAGATTAGATTAGATTAGATTAGATTTGTATAAAATGATTGATCATGCAGCTTGAACGCTCAACTGAGCTTTGGAATGCATGGAAGCACTGTACAGCTGATTCATCCTTGTTGGGACTCGACTCATCAGCAGTGCACATCGACCGAGCCCCCACGGGCACTCCAACAACCGGTGAACCATTGTGAATCGAACAACTTAACAACACAAGGCTATCCGCGATGGCTCTCAACGCTTTGTTCAACATCTACACTACATGATATAGCACCCTTCCCAAACTCGCTTCAAATTCGAATGGTAAGAACCAGCTTCGCGCACACCGATCCACTCCTATGATGGATGACTTCTCTGTACGGGCCGAAGTACAACCAACGCATTCCCAAATGAACAACCTACACAGCTTCCTTACTATGCATGCAATTGATTAGTAGTACGAGATTAGATTAGATTAGATTAGATTAGATTAGATTAGATTAGATTAGATTTGTATAATATGATTGATCATGCATCTTGAACGCTCAACTGAGCATTGAAATGCATGGAAGCACTGTACAGCTGTTTCATCCTCTAAGGGACTCGACTCATCAGCAGTGCACATCGACCGAGCCCCCACGGCCACTCAAACAACCGGTGAACCATTGTGAATCGAACAACTTAACAACACAAGGCTATCCGGGATGGCTCTCAACGCTTTGTTCAACATCTACACTACATGATATAGCACCCTTCCCAAACTCGCTTTCAATGGTAAGAACCAGCTTCGCGCACACCGATCCACTCCTATGATGGATGACTTCTCTGTACGGGCCGAAGTACAACCAACGCATTCCCAAATGAACAACCTACACAGCTTCCTTACTATGCATGCAATTGATTAGTAGTACGAGATTAGATTAGATTAGATTAGATTAGATAAGGTTAGTTTAGATTAGATTTGTATAATATGATTGATCATGCATCTTGAACGCTCAACTGAGCATTGAAATGCATGGGAGCACTTTACAGCTGTTTCATCCTCTAAGGGACTCGACTCATCAGCAGTGCACATCGACCGAGCCCCCACGGGCACTCCAACAACCGGTGAACCATTGTGAATCGAACAACTTAACAACACAAGGCTATCCGCGATGGCTCTCAACGCTTTGTTCAACATCTACACTACATGATATAGCACCCTTCCCAAACTCGCTTTCAATGGTAAGAACCAGCTTCGCGCACACCGATCCACTCCTATGATGGATGACTTCTCTGTACGGGCCGAAGTACAACCTACGCATTCCCAAATGAACAACCTACACAGCTTCCTTACTATGCATGCAATTGATTAGTAGTACGAGATTAGATTAGATTAGATTAGATTAGATTAGATTAGATTAGATTTGTATAATATGATTGATCATGCAGCTTGAACGCTCAACTGAGCATTGAAATGCATGGGAGCACTGTACAGCTGTTTCATCCTCTAAGGGACTCGACTCATCAGCAGTGCACATTTGACCGAGCCCCCACGGGCACTCCAACAACCGGTGAACCATTGTGAATCGAACAACTTAACAACACAAGGCTATCCGCGATGGCTCTCAACGCTTTGTTCAACATCTACACTACATTATATAGCACCCTTCCCAAACTCGCTTTCAATGGTAAGAACCAGCTTCGCGCACACCGATCCACTCCTATGATGGATGACTTCTCTGTACGGGCCGAAGTACAACCAACGCATTCCCAAATGAAAAACCTACACAGCTTCCTTACTATGCATGCAATTGATTAGTAGTACGAGATTAGATTAGATTAGATTAGATTAGATTAGATTAGATTAGATTAGATTTGTATAATATGAATGATCATGCAGCTTGAACGCTCAACTGAGCATTGAAATGCATGGAAGCACTGTACAGCTGTTTCATCCTCTAAGGGACTCGACTCATCAGCAGTGCACATCGACCGAGCCCCCACGGGCACTCCAACAACCGGTGAACCATTGTGAATCGAACAACTTAACAACACAAGGCTATCCGCGATGGCTCTCAACGCTTTGTTCAACATCTACACTACATGATATAGCACCCTTCCCAAACTCGCTTTCAATGGTAAGAACCAGCTTCGCGCACACCGATCCACTCCTATGATGGATGACTTCTCTGTACGGGCCGAAGTACAACCAACGCATTCCCAAATGAACAACCTACACAGCTTCTTACTATGCATGCAATTGATTAGTAGTACGAGATTAGATTAGATTAGATTAGATTAGATTTGTATAATATGATTGATCATGCAGCTTGAACGCTCAACTGAGCATTGAAATGCATGGGAGCACTTTACAGCTGTTTCATCCTCTAAGGGACTCGACTCATCAGCAGTGCACATCGACCGAGCCCCCACGGGCACTCCAACAACCGGTGAACCATTGTGAATCGAACAACTTAACAACACAAGGCTATCCGCGATGGCTCTCAACGCTTTGTTCAACATCTACACTACATGATATAGCACCCTTCCCAAACTCGCTTTCAATGGTAAGAACCAGCTTCGCGCACACCGATCCACTCCTATGATGGATGACTTCTCTGTACGGGCCGAAGTACAACCAACGCATTCCCAAATGAACAACCTACACAGCTTCCTTACTATGCATGCAATTGATTAGTAGTACGAGATTATATTAGATTAGTTTAGATTAGATTAGATAAGGTTAGTTTAGATTAGATTTTTATAATATGATTGATCATGCAGCTTGAACGCTCAACTGAGCATTGAAATGCATGGAAGCACTGTACAGCTGTTTCATCCTTGTTGGGACTCGACCCATCAGCAGTGCACATCGACCGAGCCCCCACGGGCACTCCAAAAACCGGTGAACCATTGTGAATCGAACAACTTAACAACACAAGGCTATCCGCGATGGCTCTCAACGCTTTGTTCAACATCTACACTACATGATATAGCACCCTTCCCAAACTCGCTTTCAATTGTAAGAACCAGCTTCGCGCACACCGATCCACTCCTATGATGGATGACTTCTCTGTACGGGCCGAAGTACAACCTACGCATTCCCAAATGAACAACCTACACAGCTTCTTACTATGCATGCAATTGATTAGTAGTACGAGATTAGATTAGATTAGATTAGATTAGATTTGTATAATATGATTGATCATGCAGCTTGAACGCTCAACTGAGCATTGAAATGCATGGAAGCACTTTACAGCTGTTTCATCCTCTAAGGGACTCGACTCATCAGCAGTGCACATCGACCGAGCCCCCACGGGCACTCCAACAACCGGTGAACCATTGTGAATCGAACAACTTAACAACACAAGGCTATCCGCGATGGCTCTCAACGCTTTGTTCAACATCTACACTACATGATATAGCACACTTCCCAAACTCGCTTTCAATGGTAAGAACCAGCTTCGCGCACACCGATCCACTCCTATGATGGATGACTTCTCTGTACGGGCCGAAGTACAACCAACGCATTCCCAAATGAACAACCTACACAGCTTCCTTACTATGCATGCAATTGATTAGTAGTACGAGATTAGATTAGATTAGATTAGATTAGATTTGTATAATATGATTGATCATGCAGCTTGAACGCTCAACTGAGCATTCAAATGCATGGAAGCACTGTACAGCTGATTCATCCTTGTTGGGACTCGACTCATCAGCAGTGCACATCGACCGAGCCCCCACGGGCACTCCAACAACCGGTGAACCATTGTGAATCGAACAACGTAACAACACAAGGCTATCCGCGATGGCTCTCAACGCTTTGTTCAACATCTACACTACATGATATAGCACCCTTCCCAAACTCGCTTTCAATTGTAAGAACCAGCTTCGCGCACACCGATCCACTCCTATGATGGATGACTTCTCTGTACGGGCCGAAGTACAACCAACGCATTCCCAAATGAAAAACCTACACAGCTTCCTTACTATGCATGCAATTGATTAGTAGTACGAGATTAGATTAGATTATATTAGATTAGATTAGATTAGATTAGATTAGATTTGTATAATATGAATGATCATGCAGCTTGAACGCTCAACTGAGCATTGAAATGCATGGAAGCACTGTACAGCTGTTTCATCCTCTAAGGGACTCGACTCATCAGCAGTGCACATCGACCGAGCCCCCACGGGCACTCCAACAACCGGTGAACCATTGTGAATCGAACAACTTAACAACACAAGGCTATCCGCGATGGCTCTCAACGCTTTGTTCAACATCTACACTACATGATATAGCACCCTTCCCAAACTCGCTTTCAATGGTAAGAACCAGCTTCGCGCACACCGATCCACTCCTATGATGGATGACTTCTCTGTACGGGCCGAAGTACAACCAACGCATTCCCAAATGAACAACCTACACAGCTTCCTTACTATGCATGCAATTGATTAGTAGTACGAGATTAGATTAGATTAGATTAGATTAGATTAGATAAGGTTAGTTTAGATTAGATTTGTATAATATGATTGATCATGCAGCTTGAACGCTCAACTGAGCATTGAAATGCATGGAAGCACTGTACAGCTGATTCATCCTTGTTGGGACTCGACTCATCAGCAGTGCACATCGACCGAGCCCCCACGGGCACTCCAACAACCGGTGAACCATTGTGAATCGAACAACTTAACAACACAAGGCTATCCGCGATGGCTCTCAACGCTTTGTTCAACATCTACACTACATGATATAGCACCCTTCCCAAACTCGCTTTCAATGGTAAGAACCAGCTTCGCGCACACCGATCCACTCCTATGATGGATGACTTCTCTGTACGGGCCGAAGTACAACCAACGCATTCCCAAATGAACAACCTACACAGCTTCCTTACTATGCATGCAATTGATTAGTAGTACGAGATTAGATTAGATTAAATTAGATTAGATAAGGTTAGTTTAGATTAGATTTGTATAATATGATTGATCATGCAGCTTGAACGCTCAACTGAGCATTGAAATGCATGGAAGCACTGTACAGCTGTTTCATCCTCTAAGGGACTCGACTCATCAGCAGTGCACATCGACCGAGCCCCCACGGGCACTCCAACAACCGGTGAACCATTGTGAATCGAACAACTTAACAACACAAGGCTATCCGCGATGGCTCTCAACGCTTTGTTCAACATCTACACTACATGATATAGCACCCTTCCCAAACTCGCTTTCAATTGTAAGAACCAGCTTCGCGCACACCGATCCACTCCTATGATGGATGACTTCTCTGTACGGGCCGAAGTGCAACCTACGCATTCCCAAATGAACAACCTACACAGCTTCTTACTATGCATGCAATTGATTAGTAGTACGAGATTAGATTAGATTAGATTAGATTAGATTTGTATAATATGATTGATCATGCAGCTTGAACGCTCAACTGAGCATTGAAATGCATGGAAGCACTTTACAGCTGTTTCATCCTCTAAGGGACTCGACTCATCAGCAGTGCACATCGACCGAGCCCCCACGGGCACTCCAACAACCGGTGAACCATTGTGAATCGAACAACTTAACAACACAAGGCTATCCGCGATGGCTCTCAACGCTTTGTTCAACATCTACACTACATGATATAGCACCCTTCCCAAACTCGCTTTCAATTGTAAGAACCAGCTTCGCGCACACCGATCCACTCCTATGATGGATGACTTCTCTGTACGGGCCGAAGTACAACCTACGCATTCCCAAATGAACAACCTACACAGCTTCTTACTATGCATGCAATTGATTAGTAGTACGAGATTAGATTAGATTAGATTAGATTAGATTTGTATAATATGATTGATCATGCAGCTTGAACGCTCAACTGAGCATTGAAATGCATGGAAGCACTTTACAGCTGTTTCATCCTCTAAGGGACTCGACTCATCAGCAGTGCACATCGACCGAGCCCCCACGGGCACTCCAACAACCGGTGAACCATTGTGAATCGAACAACTTAATAACACAAGGCTATCCGCGATGGCTCTCAACGCTTTGTTCAACATCTACACTACATGATATAGCACCCTTCCCAAACTCGCTTTCAATGGTAAGAACCAGCTTCGCGCACACCGATCCACTCCTATGATGGATGACTTCTCTGTACGGGCCGAAGTACAACCAACGCATTCCCAAATGAACAACCTACACAGCTTCCTTACTATGCATGCAATTGATTAGTAGTACGAGATTATATTAGATTAGATTAGATTAGATTAGATAAGGTTAGTTTAGATTAGATTTGTATAATATGATTGATCATGCAGCTTGAACGCTCAACTGAGCATTGAAATGCATGGAAGCACTGTACAGCTGATTCATCCTTGTTGGGACTCGACTCATCAGCAGTGCACATCGACCGAGCCCCCACGGGCACTCCAACAACCGGTGAACCATTGTGAATCGAACAACTTAACAACACAAGGCTATCCGCGATGGCTCTCAACGCTTTGTTCAACATCTACACTACATGATATAGCACCCTTCCCAAACTCGCTTTCAATTGTAAGAACCAGCTTCGCGCACACCGATCCACTCCTATGATGGATGACTTCTCTGTACGGGCCGAAGTACAACCAACGCATTCCCAAATGAACAACCTACACAGCTTCTTACTATGCATGCAATTGATTAGTAGTACGAGATTAGATTAGATTAGATTAGATTAGATTTGTATAATATGATTGATCATGCAGCTTGAACGCTCAACTGAGCATTGAAATGCATGGAAGCACTTTACAGCTGTTTCATCCTCTAAGGGACTCGACTCATCAGCAGTGCACATCGACCGAGCCCCCACGGGCACTCCAACAACCGGTGAACCATTGTGAATCGAACAACTTAACAACACAAGGCTATCCGCGATGGCTCTCAACGCTTTGTTCAACATCTACACTACATGATATAGCACCCTTCCCAAACTCGCTTTCAATGGTAAGAACCAGCTTCGCGCACACCGATCCACTCCTATGATGGATGACTTCTCTGTACGGGCCGAAGTACAACCAACGCATTCCCAAATGAACAACCTACACAGCTTCCTTACTATGCATGCAATTGATTAGTAGTACGAGATTATATTAGATTAGATTAGATTAGATTAGATAAGGTTAGTTTAGATTAGATTTGTATAATATGATTGATCATGCAGCTTGAACGCTCAACTGAGCATTGAAATGCATGGAAGCACTGTACAGCTGATTCATCCTTGTTGGGACTCGACTCATCAGCAGTGCACATCGACCGAGCCCCCACGGGCACTCCAAAAACCGGTGAACCATTGTGAATCGAACAACTTAACAACACAAGGCTATCCGCGATGGCTCTCAACGCTTTGTTCAACATCTACACTACATGATATAGCACCCTTCCCAAACTCGCTTTCAATTGTAAGAACCAGCTTCGCGCACACCGATCCACTCCTATGATGGATGACTTCTCTGTACGGGCCGAAGTACAACCTACGCATTCCCAAATGAACAACCTACACAGCTTCTTACTATGCATGCAATTGATTAGTAGTACGAGATTAGATTAGATTAGATTAGATTAGATTTGTATAATATGATTGATCATGCAGCTTGAACGCTCAACTGAGCATTGAAATGCATGGAAGCACTTTACAGCTGTTTCATCCTCTAAGGGACTCGACTCATCAGCAGTGCACATCGACCGAGCCCCCACGGGCACTCCAACAACCGGTGAACCATTGTGAATCGAACAACTTAACAACACAAGGCTATCCGCGATGGCTCTCAACGCTTTGTTCAACATCTACACTACATGATATAGCACACTTCCCAAACTCGCTTTCAATGGTAAGAACCAGCTTCGCGCACACCGATCCACTCCTATGATGGATGACTTCTCTGTACGGGCCGAAGTACAACCAACGCATTCCCAAATGAACAACCTACACAGCTTCCTTACTATGCATGCAATTGATTAGTAGTACGAGATTAGATTAGATTAGATTAGATTAGATTTGTATAATATGATTGATCATGCAGCTTGAACGCTCAACTGAGCATTGAAATGCATGGAAGCACTGTACAGCTGATTCATCCTTGTTGGGACTCGACTCATCAGCAGTGCACATCGACCGAGCCCCCACGGGCACTCCAACAACCGGTGAACCATTGTGAATCGAACAACTTAACAACACAAGGCTATCCGCGATGGCTCTCAACGCTTTGTTCAACATCTACACTACATGATATAGCACCCTTCCCAAACTCGCTTTCAATTGTAAGAACCAGCTTCGCGCACACCGATCCACTCCTATGATGGATGACTTCTCTGTACGGGCCGAAGTACAACCAACGCATTCCCAAATGAACAACCTACACAGCTTCCTTACTATGCATGCAATTGATTAGTAGTACGAGATTAGATTAGATTATATTAGATTAGATTAGATTAGATTAGATTAGATTTGTATAATATGAATGATCATGCAGCTTGAACGCTCAACTGAGCATTGAAATGCATGGAAGCACTGTACAGCTGTTTCATCCTCTAAGGGACTCGACTCATCAGCAGTGCACATCGACCGAGCCCCCACGGGCACTCCAAAAACCGGTGAACCATTGTGAATCGAACAACTTAACAACACAAGGCTATCCGCGATGGCTCTCAACGCTTTGTTCAACATCTACACTACATGATATAGCACCCTTCCCAAACTCGCTTTCAATGGTAAGAACCAGCTTCGCGCACACCGATCCACTCCTATGATGGATGACTTCTCTGTACGGGCCGAAGTACAACCAACGCATTCCCAAATGAACAACCTACACAGCTTCCTTACTATGCATGCAATTGATTAGTAGTACGAGATTAGATTAGATTATATTAGATTAGATAAGGTTAGTTTAGATTAGATTTGTATAATATGATTGATCATGCAGCTTGAACGCTCAACTGAGCATTGAAATGCATGGAAGCACTGTACATCTGTTTCATCCTCTAAGGGACTCGACTCATCAGCAGTGCACATCGACCGAGCCCCCACGGGCACTCCAACAACCGGTGAACCATTGTGAATCGAACAACTTAACAACACAAGGCTATCCGCGATGGCTCTCAACGCTTTGTTCAACATCTACACTACATGATATAGCACCCTTCCCAAACTCGCTTTCAATTGTAAGAACCAGCTTCGCGCACACCGATCCACTCCTATGATGGATGACTTCTCTGTACGGGCCGAAGTACAACCTACGCATTCCCAAATGAACAACCTACACAGCTTCTTACTTTGCATGCAATTGATTAGTAGTACGAGATTAGATTAGATTAGATTAGATTAGATTTGTATAATATGATTGATCATGCAGCTTGAACGCTCAACTGAGCATTGAAATGCATGGAAGCACTTTACAGCTGTTTCATCCTCTAAGGGACTCGACTCATCAGCAGTGCACATCGACCGAGCCCCCACGGGCACTCCAACAACCGGTGAACCATTGTGAATCGAACAACTTAACAACACAAGGCTATCCGCGATGGCTCTCAACGCTTTGTTCAACATCTACACTACATGATATAGCACCCTTCCCAAACTCGCTTTCAATTGTAAGAACCAGCTTCGCGCACACCGATCCACTCCTATGATGGATGACTTCTCTGTACGGGCCGAAGTACAACCTACGCATTCCCAAATGAACAACCTACACAGCTTCTTACTATGCATGCAATTGATTAGTAGTACGAGATTAGATTAGATTAGATTAGATTAGATTTGTATAATATGATTGATCATGCAGCTTGAACGCTCAACTGAGCATTGAAATGCATGGAAGCACTGTACAGCTGATTCATCCTCTAAGGGACTCGACTCATCAGCAGTGCACATCGACCGAGCCCCCACGGGCACTCCAACAACCGGTGAACCATTGTGAATCGAACAACTTAACAACACAAGGCTATCCGCGATGGCTCTCAACGCTTTGTTCAACATCTACACTACATGATATAGCACACTTCCCAAACTCGCTTTCAATGGTAAGAACCAGCTTCGCGCACACCGATCCACTCCTATGATGGATGACTTCTCTGTACGGGCCGAAGTACAACCAACGCATTCCCAAATGAACAACCTACACAGCTTCCTTACTATGCATGCAATTGATTAGTAGTACGAGATTAGATTAGATTAGATTAGATTAGATTAGATAAGGTTAGTTTAGATTAGATTTGTATAATATGATTGATCATGCAGCTTGAACGCTCAACTGAGCATTGAAATGCATGGAAGCACTGTACAGCTGATTCATCCTTGTTGGGACTCGACTCATCAGCAGTGCACATCGACCGAGCCCCCACGGGCACTCCAAAAACCGGTGAACCATTGTGAATCGAACAACTTAACAACACAAGGCTATCCGCGATGGCTCTCAACGCTTTGTTCAACATCTACACTACATGATATAGCACCCTTCCCAAACTCGCTTTCAATTGTAAGAACCAGCTTCGCGCACACCGATCCACTCCTATGATGGATGACTTCTCTGTACGGGCCGAAGTACAACCAACGCATTCCCAAATGAACAACCTACACAGCTTCCTTACTATGCATGCAATTGATTAGTAGTACGAGATTAGATTAGATTAGATTAGATTAGATTTGTATAATATGATTGATCATGCAGCTTGAACGCTCAACTGAGCATTGAAATGCATGGAAGCACTGTACAGCTGATTCATCCTTGTTGGGACTCGACTCATCAGCAGTGCACATCGACCGAGCCCCCACGAGCACTCCAACAACCGGTGAACCATTGTGAATCGAACAACTTAACAACACAAGGCTATCCGCGATGGCTCTCAACGCTTTGTTCAACATCTACACTACATGATATAGCACCCTTCCCAAACTCGCTTTCAATTGTAAGAACCAGCTTCGCGCACACCGATCCACTCCTTTGATGGATGACTTCTCTGTACGGGCCGAAGTACAACCAACGCATTCCCAAATGAACAACCTACACAGCTTCCTTACTATGCATGCAATTGATTAGTAGTACGAGATTAGATTAGATTAGATTAGATTAGATTAGATTTGTATAATATGATTGATCATGCAGCTTGAACGGTCAACTGAGCATTGAAATGCATGGAAGCACTGTACAGCTGTTTCATCCTCTAAGGGACTCGACTCATCAGCAGTGCACATCGACCGAGCCCCCACGGGCACTCCAACAACCGGTGAACCATTGTGAATCGAACAACTTAACAACACAAGGCTATCCGCGATGGCTCTCAACGCTTTGTTCAACATCTACACTACATGATATAGCACCCTTCCCAAACTCGCTTCAAATTCGAATGGTAAGAACCAGCTTCGCGCACACCGATCCACTCCTATGATGGATGACTTCTCTGTACGGGCCGAAGTAAAACCAACGCATTCTCAAATGAACAACCTACACAGCTTCCTTACTATGCATGCATTTGATTATTAGTACGAGATTAGATTAGATTAGATTAGATTAGATTAGATTTGTATAATATGATTGATCATGCAGCTTGAACGCTCAACTGAGCATTGAAATGCATGGAAGCACTTTACAGCTGTTTCATCCTCTAAGGGACTCGACTCATCAGCAGTGCACATCGACCGAACACCCACGGGCACTCCAACAACCGGTGAACCATTGTGAATCGAACAACTTAACAACACAAGGCTATCCGTGTTGGCTCTCAACGCTTTGTTCAACATCTACACTACATGATATAGCACACTTCCCAAACTCGCTTTCAATGGTAAGAACCAGCTTCGCGCACACCGATCCACTCCTATGATGGATGACTTCTCTGTACGGGCCGAAGTACAACCAACGCATTCCCAAATGAACAACCTACACAGCTTCCTTACTATGCATGCAATTGATTAGTAGTACGAGATTAGATTAGATTAGATTAGATTAGATTAGATTTGTATAATATGATTGATCATGCAGCTTGAACGCTCAACTGAGCATTGAAATGCATGGAAGCACTGTACAGCTGTTTCATCCTCTAAGGGACTCGACTCATCAGCAGTGCACATCGACCGAGCCCCCACGGGCACTCCAACAACCGGTGAACCATTGTGAATCGAACAACTTAACAACACAAGGCTATCCGCGATGGCTATCAACGCTTTGTTCAACATCTACACTACATGATATAGCACACTTCCCAAACTCGCTTTCAATGGTAAGAACCAGCTTCGCGCACACCGATCCACTCCTATGATGGATGACTTCTCTGTACGGGCCGAAGTACAACCAACGCATTCCCAAATGAACAACCTACACAGCTTCCTTACTATGCATGCAATTGATTAGTAGTACGAGATTAGATTAGATTAGATTAGATTAGATTAGTTTAGATTTGTATAATATGATTGATCATGCAGCTTGAACGCTCAACTGAGCATTGAAATGCATGGAAGCACTGTACATCTGTATCGTCCGCTAAGAGACTCGACTCATCAGCAGTGCACATCGACCGAGCCCCCACGGGCACTCCAACAACCGGTGAACCATTGTGAATCGAACAACTTAACAACACAAGGCTATCCGCGATGGCTCTCAACGCTTTGTTCAACATCTACACTACATGATATAGCACCCTTCCCAAACTCGCTTTCAATGGTAAGAACCAGCTTCGCGCACACCGATCCACTCCTATGATGGATGACTTCTCTGTACGGGCCGAAGTACAACCAACGCATTCCCAAATGAACAACCTACACAGCTTCCTTACGATGCATGCAATTGATTAGTAGTACGAGATTAGATTAGATTAGATTAGATTAGATTAGATTAGATTTGTATAATATGATTGATCATGCAGCTTGAACGCTCAACTGAGCATTGAAATGCATGGAAGCACTGTACATCTGTTTCATCCGCTAAGAGACTCGACTCATCAGCAGTGCACATCGACCGAGCCCCCACGGCCACTCAAACAACCGGTGAACCATTGTGAATCGAACAACTTAACAACACAAGGCTATCCGCGATGGCTCTCAACGCTTTGTTCAACATATACACTACATGATATAGCACCCTTCCCAAACTCGCTTCAAATTTGAATGGTAAGAACCAGCTTCGCGCACACCGATCCACTCCTATGATGGATGACTTCTCTGTACGGGCCGAAGTACAACCAACGCATTCCCAAATGAACAACCTACACAGCTTCCCTACTATGCATGCAATTGATTAGTAGTAGGAGATTAGATTAGATTAGATTAGATAAGATTAGATTAGATTTTTATAATATGATTGATCATGCAGCTTGAACGCTCAACTGAGCATTGAAATGCACGGAAGCACTGTACAGCTGTTTCATCCTCTAAGGGACTCGACTCATCAGCAGTGCACATCGACCGAGCCCCCACGGCCACTCAAACAACCGGTGAACCATTGTGAATCGAACAACTTAACAACACAAGGCTATCCGCGATGGCTCTCAACGCTTTGTTCAACATCTACACTACATGATATAGCACCCTTCCCAAACTCGCTTTCAATGGTAAGAACCAGCTTCGCGCACACCGATCCACTCCTATGATGGATGACTTCTCTGTACGGGCCGAAGTACAACCAACGCATTCCCAAATGAACAACCTACACAGCTTCCTTACTATGCATGCAATTGATTAGTAGTACGAAATTAGATTAGATTAGAATAGATTAGATTAGATTAGATTAGATTAGATTAGATAAGGTTAGTTTAGATTAGATTTGTATAATATGATTGATCATGCAGCTTGGACGCTCAACTGAGCATTGAAATCCATGGAAGCACTGTGCAGCTTATTCATCCTTGATGGGACTCGACTCATCAGCAGTGCACATCGACCGAGCAACCACGGGCACTCCAACAACCGGTGAACCATTGTGAATCGAACAACTTAACAACACAAGGCTATCCGCGATGGCTCTCAACGCTTTGTTCAACATCTACACTACATGATATAGCACCCTTCCCAAACTCGCTTTCAATGGTAAGAACCAGCTTCGCGCACACCGATCCACTCCTATGATGGATGACTTCTCTGTACGGGCCGAAGTACAACCAACGCATTCCCAAATGAACAACCTACACAGCTTCCTTACTATGCATGCAATTGATTAGTATTACGAGATTAGATTAGATTAGATTAGACTAGATTAGATTAGATTAGATTATATTAGATTAGATTTGTATAATATGATTGATCATGCAGCTTGAACGCTCAACTGAGCATTGAAATGCATGGAAGCACTATACAGCTGTTTCATCCTCTAAGGGACTCGACTCATTAGCAGTGCACATCGACCGAGCCCCCACGGGCACTCCAACAACCGGTGAACCATTGTGAATCGAACAACTTAACAACACAAGGCTATCCGCGATGGCTCTCAACGCTTTGTTCAACATCTACACTACATGATATAGCACCCTTCCCAAACTCGCTTTCAATGGTAAAACCAGCTTCGCGCACACCGATCCAATCCTTTGATGGATGACTTCTCTGTACGGGCCGAAGTACAACCAACGCATTCCCAAATGAACAACCTACACAGCTTCCTTACTATGCATGCAATTGATTAGTAGTACGAGATTAGATTAAATTAGATTAGATTAGATTAGATTAGATTAGATTAGATTAGATTTGATTAGATTTGTATAATATGATTGATCATGCATCTTGAACGCTCAACTGAGCATTGAAATGCATGGAAGCACTGTACAGCTGTTTCATCCTCTAAGGGACTCGACTCATCAGCAGTGCACATCGACCGAGCCCCCACGGGCATTCCAACAACCGGTGAACCATTGTGAATCGAACAACTTAACAACACAAGGCTATCCGCGATGGCTCTCAACGCTTTGTTCAACATCTACACTACATGATATAGCACCCTTCCCAAACTGGCTTCAAATTTGTATGGTAAGAACCAGCTTCGCGCACACCGATCCACTCCTATGATGGATGACTTCTCTGTACGGGCCGAAGTACAACCAACGCATTCCCAAATGAACAACCTACACAGCTTCCTTACTATGCATGCAATTGATTAGTAGTACGAGATTAGATTAGATTAGATTAGATTAGATTAGATTAGATTAGATTTGTATAATATGATTGATCATGCAGCTTGAACGCTCAACTGAGCATTGAAATGCATGGAAGCACTGTACAGCTGTTTCATTCTCTAAGGGACTCGACTCATCAGCAGTGCACATCGACCGAGCCCCCACGGGAACTCCAACAACCGGTGAACCATTGTGAATCGAACAACTTAACAACACAAGGCTATCCGCGATGGCTATCAACGCTTTGTTCAACATCTACACTACATGATATAGCACCCTTCCCAAACTCGCTTTCAATGGTAAGAACCAGCTTCGCGCACACCGATCCACTCCTATGATGGATGACCTCTCTGTACGGGCCGAAGTACAACCAACGCATTCCCAAATGAACAACCTACACAGCTTCCTTACTATGCATGCAATTGATTAGTAGTACGAGATTAGATTAGATTAGATTAGATTAGATTAGATTAGATTAGATTAGATTAGATTAGATTTGTATAATATGATTGATCATGCAGCTTGAACGCTCAACTGAGCATTGAAATGCATGGAAGCACTGTACAGCTGTTTCATCCTCTAAGGGACTCGACTCATCAGCAGTGCACATCGACCGAGCCCCCACGGGCACTCCAACAACCGGTGAACCATTGTGAATCGAACAACTTAACAACACAAGGCTATCCGCGATGGCTCTCAACGCTTTGTTCAACATCTACACTACATGATATAGCACCCTTCCCAAACTCGCTTTCAATGGTAAGAACCAGCTTCGCGCACACCGATCCACTCCTTTGATGGATGACTTCTCTGTACGAGCCGAAGTACAACCAACGCATTCCCAAATGAACAACCTACACAGCTTCCTTACTATGCATGCAATTGATTAGTAGTACGAGATTAGATTAGATTAGATTAGATTAGATTAGATTTGTATAATATGATTGATCATGCAGCTTGAACGCTCAACTGAGCATTGAAATGCATGGAAGCACTGTACAGCTGTTTCATCCTCTGAGGGACTCGACTCATCAGCAGTGCACATCGACCGAGCCCCCACGGGAACTCCAACAACCGGTGAACCATTGTGAATCGAACAACTTAACAACACAAGGCTATCCGCGATGGCTATCAACGCTTTGTTCAACATCTACACTACATGATATAGCACCCTTCCCAAACTCGCTTTCAATGGTAAGAACCAGCTTCGCGCACACCGATCCACTCCTATGATGGATGACTTCTCTGTACGGGCCGAAGTACAACCAACGCATTCCCAAATGAACAACCTACACAGCTTCCTTACTATGCATGCAATTGATTAGTAGTACGAGATTAGATTAGATTAGATTAGATTAGATTAGATTAGATTAGATTAGATTAGATTAGATTAGATTAGATTAGATTAGATTTGTATAATATGATTGATCATGCAGCTTGAACGCTCAACTGAGCATTGAAATGCATGGAAGCACTGTACAGCTGATTCATCCTTGTTGGGACTCGACTCATCAGCAGTGCACATCGACCGAGCCCACACGCGCACTCCAACAACCGGTGAACCATTGTGAATCGAACAACTTAACAACACAAGGCTATCCGCGATGGCTCTCAACGCTTTGTTCAACATCTACACTACATGATATAGCACCCTTCCCAAACTCGCTTTCAATGGTAAGAACCAGCTTCGCGCACACCGATCCACTCCTATGATGGACGACTTCTCTGTACGGGCCGAAGTACAACCAACGCATTCCCAAATGAACAACCTACACAGCTTCCTTACTATGCATGCAATTGATTAGTAGTACGAGATTAGATTAGATTAGATTAGATTAGATTAGATTAGATTAGATTAGATTAGATTTGTATAATATGATTGATCATGCAGCTTGAACGATCAACTGAGCATTGAAATGCATGGAAGCACTGTACAGCTGTTTCATCCTCTAAGGGACTCGACTCATCAGCAGTGCACATCGACCGAGCCCCCACGGCCACTACAACAACCGGTGAACCATTGTGAATCGAACAACTTAACAACACAAGGCTATCCGCGGTGGCTCTCAACGCTTTGTTCAACATCTACACTACATGATATAGCACCCTTCCCAAACTCGCTTTCAATGGTAAGAACCAGCTTCGCGCACACCGATCCACTCATATGATGGATGACTTCTCTGTACGGGCCGAAGTACAACCAACGCATTCCCAAATGAACATCCTACACAGCTTCCTTACTATGCATGCAATTGATTAGAAGTACGAGATTATATTAGATTAGATTAGATTAGATTAGATTAGATTAGATTAGATTAGATTAGATTTGTATAATATGATTGATCATGCAGCTTGAACGCTCAACTGAGCATTGAAATGCATGGAAGCACTGTACAGCTGTTTCATCCTCTAAGGGACTCGACTCATCAGCAGTGCACATCGACCGAGCCCCCACGGGCACTCCAACAACCGGTGAACCATTGTGAATCGAACAACTTAACAACACAAGGCTATCCGCGATGGCTCTCAACGCTTTGTTCAACATCTACACTACATGATATAGCACCGTTCCCAAACTCGCTTCAAATTTGAATGGTAAGAACCAGCTTCGCGAACACCGATCCACTCCTATGATGGATGACTTCTCTGTACGGGCCGAAGTACAACCAACGCATTCCCAAATGAACAACCTACACAGCTTCCTTACTATGCATGCAATTGTTTAGTAGTACGAGATTAGATTAGATTAGATTAGATTAGATTTGTATAATATGATTGATCATGCAGCTTGAACGCTCAACTGAGCATTGAAATGCATGGAAGCACTGTACAGCTGATTCATCCTATAATAGCTTCGGCTCATCAGCAGTGCACATCGACCGAGCCCCCACGGGCACTCCAACAACCGGTGAACCATTGTGAATCGAACAACTTAACAACACAAGGCTATCCGCGATGGCTCTCAACGCTTTGTTCAACATATACACTACATGATATAGCACCCTTCCCAAACTCGCTTTCAATGGTAAGAACCAGCTTCGCGCACACCGATCCACTCCTATGATGGATGACTTCTCTGTACGGGCCGAGGTACAACCAACGCATTCCCAAATGAAATACCTACACAGCTTCCTTACTATGCATGCAATTGATTAGTAGTACGAGATTAGATTAGATTAGATTAGATTAGATTAGATTAGATTTGTATAATATGATTGATCATGCAGCTTGAACGCTCAACTGAGCATTGAAATGCATGGAAGCACTGTACAGCTGATTCATCCTATAATAGATTCGGCTCATCAGCAGTGCACATCGACCGAGCCCCCACGGCCACTCAAACAACCGGTGAACCATTGTGAATCGAACAACTTAACAACACAAGGCTATCCGCGATGGCTCTCAACGCTTTGTTCAACATATACACTACATGATATAGCACCCTTCCCAAACTCGCTTTCAATGGTAAGAACCAGCTTCGCGCACACCGATCCACTCCTATGATGGATGACTTCTCTGTACGGGCCGAGGTACAACCAACGCATTCCCAAATGAACAACCTACACAGCTTCCTTACTATGCATGCAATTGATTAGTAGTACGAGATTAGATTAGATTAGATTAGATTAGATTAGATTAGATTAGATTAGATTAGATTTGTATAATATGAATGACCATGCAGCTTGAACGCTCAACTGAGCATTGAAATGCATGGAAGCACTGTACAGCTGTTTCATCCTCTAAGGGACTCGACTCATCAGCAGTGCACATCGACCGAGCCCCCACGGGCACTCCAACAACCGGTGAACCATAGTGAATCGAACAACTTAACAACACAAGGCTATCCGCGATGGCTCTCAACGCTTTGTTCAACATCTACACTACATGATATAGCACCCTTCCCAAACTCGCTTTCAATGGTAAGAACCAGCTTCGCGCACACCGATCCACTCCTATGATGGATGACTTCTCTTTACGGGCCGAAGTACAACCAACGCATTCCCAAATGAACAACCTACACAGCTTCCTTACTATGCATGCAATTGATTAGTAGTACGAGATTAGATTAGATTAGATTAGATTAGATTAGATTAGATTAGATTTGTATAATATGATTGATCATGCATCTTGAACGCTCAACTGAGCATTGAAATGCATGGAAGCACTGTACAGCTGATTCATCCTATAATAGATTCGGCTCATCAGCAGTGCACATCGACCGAGCCCCCACGGCCACTCAAACAACCGGTGAACCATTGTGAATCGAACAACTTAACAACACAAGGCTATCCGCGATGGCTCTCAACGCTTTGTTCAACATCTACACTACATGATATAGCACCCTTCCCAAACTCGCTTTCAATGGTAAGAACCAGCTTCGCGCACACCGATCCAATCCTATGATGGATGACTTCTCTGTACGGGCCGAGGTACAACCAACGCATTCCCAAATGAAATACCTACACAGCTTCCTTACTATGCATGCAATTGATTAGTAGTACGAGATTATATTAGATTAGATTAGATTAGATTAGATTAGATTAGATTAGATTAGATTAGATTTGTATAATATGATTGATCATGCAGCTTGAACGCTCAACTGAGCATTGAAATGCATGGAAGCACTGTACAGCTGTTTCGTCCGCTAAGAGACTCGACTCATCAGCAGTGCACATCGACCGAGCCCCCACGGGCACTCCAACAACCGGTGCACCATTGTGAATCGAACAACTTAACAACACAAGGCTATCCGCGATGGCTCTCAACGCTTTGTTCAACATCTACACTACATGATATAGCACCCTTCCCAAACTCGCTTTCAATGGTAAGAACCAGCTTCGCGCACACCGATCCACTCCTATGATGGATGACTTTTCTGTACGGGCCGAAGTACAACCAACGCATTCCCAAATGAACAACCTACACAGCTTCCTTACTATGCATGCAATTGATTAGTAGTACGAGATTAGATTAGATTAGATTAGATTAGATTAGATTAGATTTGTATAATATGATTGATCATGCAGCTTGAACGCTCAACTGAGCATTGAAATGCATGGAAGCACTGTACAGCTGATTCATCCTATAATAGATTCGGCTCATCAGCAGTGCACATCGACCGAGCCCCCACGGCCACTCAAACAACCGGTGAACCATTGTGAATCGAACAACTTAACAACACAAGGCTATCCGCGATGGCTCTCAACGCTTTGTTCAACATCTACACTACATGATATAGCACCCTTCCCAAACTCGCTTCAAATTTGAATGGTAAGAACCAGCTTCGCGCACACCGATCCACTCCTATGATGGATGACTTCTCTGTACGGGCCGAAGTACAACCAACGCATTCCCAAATGAACAACCTACACAGCTTCCTTACTATGCATGCAATTGATTAGTAGTACGAGATTAGATTAGATTAGATTAGATTAGATTAGATTTGTATAATATGATTGATCATGCAGCTTGAACGCTCAACTGAGCATTGAAATGCATGGAAGCACTGTACAGCTGTTTCATCCTTGTTGGGACTCGACTCATCAGCAGTGCACATCGACCGAGCCCCCACGGGCACTCCAACAACCGGTGAACCATTGTGAATCGAACAACTTAACAACACAAGGCTATCCGCGATGGCTCTCAACGCTTTGTTCAACATCTACACTACATGATATAGCACCCTTCCCAAACTCGCTTTCAATGGTAAGAACCAGCTTCGCGCACACCGATCCACACCCTTTGATGGATGACTTCTCTGTACGGGCCGAAGTACAACCAACGCATTCCCAAATGAACAACCTACACAGCTTCCTTACAATGCATGCAATTGATTAGTAGTACGAGATTATATTAGATTAGATTAGATTAGATTAGATTAGATTAGATTTGTATAATATGATTGATCATGCAGCTTGAACGCTCAACTGAGCATTGAAATGCATGGAAGCACTGTACATTTGTTTCATCCTCTAAGGGACTCGACTCATCAGCAGTGCACATCGACCGAGCCCCCACGGGCACTCCAACAACTGGTGAACCATTGTGAATCGAACAACTTAACAACACAAGGCTATCCGCGATGGCTCTCAACGCTTTGTTCAACATCTACACTACATGATATAGCACCCTTCCCAAACTCGCTTTCAATGGTAAGAACCAGCTTCGCGCACACCGATCCACTCCTATGATGGATGACTTCTCTGTACGAGCCGAAGTACAACCAACGCATTCCCAAATGAACAACCTACACAGCTTCCTTACTATGCATGCAATTGATTAGTATTACGAGATTAGATTAGATTAGATTAGATTAGATTTGTATAATATGATTGATCATGCAGCTTGAACGCTCAACTGAGCATTGAAACGCATGGAAGCACTGTACAGCTGATTCATCCTTGCTGGGACTCGACTCATCAGCAGTGCACATCGACCGAGCCCCCACGGGCACTCCAAAAACCGGTGAACCATTGTGAATCGAACAACCTAACAAAACAAGGCTATCCGCGATGGCTCTCAACGCTTTGTTCAACATCTACACTACATGATATAGCACCCTTCCCAAACTCGCTTTCAATGGTAAGAACCAGCTTCACGCAAACCGGTCCACTACTATGATGGATGACTTCTCTGTACGGGCCGAAGTACAACCAACGCATTCCCAAATGAACAACCTACACAGCTTCCTTACTATGCATGCAATTGATTAGTAGTACGAGATTAGATTAGATTAGATTAGATTAGATTAGATTAGATTTGTATAAAATGATTGATCATGCAGCTTGAACGCTCAACTGAGCATTGAAATGCATGGAAGCACTGTACAGCTGTTTCATCCTCTAAGGGACTCGACTCATCAGCAGTGCACATCGACCGAGCCCCCACGGGCACTCCAACAACCGGTGAACCATTGTGAATCGAACAACTTAACAACACAAGGCTATCCGCGATGGCTCTCAACGCTTTGTTCAACATCTACACTACATGATATAGCACACTTCCCAAACTCGCTTCAAATTTCAATGGTAAGAACCAGCTTCGCGCACACCGATCCACTCCTATGATGGATGACTTCTCTGTACGGGCCGAAGTACAACCAACGCATTCCCAAATGAACAACCTACACAGCTTCCTTACTATGCATGCAATTGATTAGTAGTAGGAGATTAGATTAGATTAGATTAGATTAGATTAGATTAGATTTGTATAATATGATTGATCATGCAGCTTGAACGCTCAACTGAGCATTGAAATGCATGGAAGCACTGTACAGCTGTTTCATCCTCTAAGGGACTCGACTCATCAGCAGTGCACATCGACCGAGCCCCCACGGGCACTCCAACAAGCGGTGAACCATTGTGAATCGAACAACTTAACAACACAAGGCTATCCGCGATGGCTCTCAACGCTTTGTTCAACATCTACACTACATGATATAGCACCCTTCCCAAACTGGCTTCAAATTTGAATGGTGAGAACCAGCTTCGCGCACACCGATCCACTCCTATGATGGATGACTTCTCTGTACGGGCCGAAGTACAACCAACGCATTCCCAAATGAACAACCTACACAGCTTCCTTACGATGCATGCAATTGATTAGTAGTACGAGATTAGATTAGATTAGATTAGATTAGATTAGATTAGATTTGTATAATATGATTGATCATGCAGCTTGAACGCTCAACTGAGCATTGAAATGCATGGAAGCACTGTACATCTGTTTCATCCGCTAAGAGACTCGACTCATCAGCAGTGCACATCGACCGAGCCCCCACGGGCACTCCAACAACCGGTGAACCATTGTGAATCGAACAACTTAACAACACAAGGCTATCCGCGATGGCTCTCAACGCTTTGTTCAACATCTACACTACATGATATAGCACCCTTCCCAAACTCGCTTTCAATGGTAAGAACCAGCTTCGCGCACACCGATCCACTCCTATGATGGATGACTTTTCTGTACGGGCCGAAGTACAACCAACGCAATCCCAAATGAAATACCTACACAGCTTCCTTACTATGCATGCAATTGATTAGTAGTACGAGATTAGATTAGATTAGATTAGATTAGATTTGTATAATATGATTGATCATGCAGCTTGAACGCTCAACTGAGCATTGAAATGCATGGAAGCACTGTACAGCTGTTTCATCCTCTAAGGGACTCGACTCATCAGCAGTGCACATCGACCGAGCCCCCACGGGCACTCCAACAACCGGTGAACCATTGTGAATCGAACAACTTAACAACACAAGGCTATCCGCGATGGCTATCAACGCTTTGTTCAACATCTACACTACATGATATAGAACCCTTCCCAAACTCGCTTTCAATGGTAAGAACCAGCTTCGCGTAGACCGAGCGAATCCTATGATGGATGACTTCTCTGTACGGGCCGAAGTACAACCAACGCATTCCCAAATGAACAACCTACACAGCTTCCTTACTATGCATGCAATTGATTAGTAGTACGAGATTAGATTAGATTAGATTAGATTAGATTAGATTAGATTATATTAGATTAGATTTGTATAATATGATTGATCATGCAGCTTGAACGCTCAACTGAGCATTGAAATGCATGGAAGCACTGTACAGCTGATTCATCCTTGTTGGGACTCGACTCATCAGCAGTGCACATCGACCGAGCCCCCACGGGCACTCCAACAACCGGTGAACCATTGTGAATCGAACAACTTAACAACACAAGGCTATCCGCGATGGCTCTCAACGCTTTGTTCAACATCTACACTACATGATATAGCACCCTTCCCAAACTCGCTTCAAATTTGAATGGTAAGAACCAGCTTCGCGAACACCGATCCACTCCTATGATGGATGACTTCTCTGTACGAGCCGAAGTACAACCAACGCATTCCCAAATGAACAACCTACACAGCTTCCTAACTATGCATGCAATTGATTAGTAGTACGAGATTAGATTAGATTAGATTAGATTAGATTAGATTAGATTAGATTAGATTTGTATAATATGATTGATCATGCAGCTTGAACGCTCAACTGAGCATTGAAATGCATGGAAGCACTGTACAGCTGATTCATCCTCTAAGGGACTCGACTCATCAGCAGTGCACATCGACCGAGCCCCCACGGGCACTCCAACAACCGGTGAACCATTGTGAATCGAACAACTTAACAACACAAGGCTATCCGCGATGGCTATCAACGCTTTGTTCAACATCTACACTACATGATATAGCACACTTCCCAAACTCGCTTTCAATGGTAAGAACCAGCTTCGCGCACACCGATCCACTCCTATGATGGATGACTTCTCTGTACGGGCCGAAGTACAACCAACGCATTCCCAAATGAACAACCTACACAGCTTCCTTACTATGCATGCAATTGATTAGTAGTACGAGATTAGATTAGATTAGATTAGATTAGATTAGATTAGGTTAGTTTAGATTAGATTTGTATAATATGATTGATCATGCAGCTTGAACGCTCAACTGAGCATTGAAATGCATGGAAGCACTGTACAGCTGTTTCATCCTCTAAGGGACTCGACTCATCAGCAGTGCATTTCGACCGAGCCCCCACGGGCACTCCAACAACCGGTGAACCATTGTGAATCGAACAACTTAACAACACAAGGCTATC